>JAHHZJ010001259.1:0-71252 GCA_021437245.1 Aegilops speltoides
CTCCAGGAAACCACTCCAACAATACCAAAGACGTATCAATAGTCTTGAGACTTTCGTGATCAAACAATATCACAGCGAACGATCCATGAGCTCGCCAAGTCTACCAAGTAGCAACAACAAATCCATGGAGGACACAAATATTACCTTCAACATAAACGACGAGCCCACATTCGAACAACAGAGCCCCACCAGACCGGTACTTAGTCCCATAGTGGACGGCTTTGACCGACAAAGGTCCTCATGGATGGCGGCAGCCGGACTAAACCTCATTTATGAGGAAACTCTGCAAAAATGGAAATCGATTGGAGCCAGATTGAGCGAAGCAGCACAACCTTTAGAGGAATAATCCTTAGCAGGAAGCGCTGCACCGAAAAAATCACACTCGATGTGGTGTTCGGCTCTCCGGACAATTACAGATCCGAAGAAGTCACGTTCCAAGTGGGCCCGCTCGGCGAGGGGATATCACGCCATATTAGGACGAGAGGCATTCACAATTTTTCAAGCAATACCTCATTACGGGTACATGAAGCTCAAAATGCCAGGCCCGGCGGAATAATCACTCTCGCTAGTGATCCGGACATAGCACTCGCTACCAAAAACAAGATAGCCGCACTAGCCCTCGAGGCACTATCCGAAGCCCTAGCGGCAGAGGAACTCATCACACAAGGCTCTCACGGTGAGCAGGACGGATGTGATACTCGATAAAGATCCAAGTCCACCTCCTTCAAACCAGCAGATGAGATAATAAAATTCAGGTCCATCCAACGGACCCAACAAAGACGGCCTCCATCGGAGCACAGTTGAACCAGTAGATGCCGATCTGCGCCAATTCCTTCGAAAATTGGGATATCTTCGCCGGCATCCTTCGGACATGCCCGAATCCCTCGCAGGTTGGCGAACACAGCCTAAACATCCTAAAGGATTCAAGCCACCAAACAGGCTCTTCGACGATTTTCCGAACCCAAAAGACAGGCAATGGGAGAAGAGCTAGCCAAACTATTGGAAGCCGGTTCATTAGAGATATCAAACATCCGGACTGGCTAGCAAATTTGGTGATGGTACCAAAGAAGGATAAATCACGCGCCTCTGCATGTCGATTTTAAAGACCTCAATAAGGCTTGCCCAAAGGATCCTTTCCCTCTCCCCCGCATCGATCAAATTATCGATGCCACAGCAGGGCACGATTCATTGTGCTTCCTGGACGCATACTCTGGCTATCATCAAATCAAGATGGCGGAAGCAGCATCGTCCGCATAGCGGCATTCATCACTCCATATGGACCATTCTCGCTTCAACACGATGCCCTTCGACTCAAAACGCCGCGCAATATATCAGCGCATGATTCAAACATGTCCGCCACCCAGATCGGCAAAGCGATCGAGGCATCGTGAGCGGCGACGTCGTCAAAACAAAACACGTCGAAACTTTAGTAGACGATTTGAGGCTCACATTCGACAACCTCAGAGCATATGACATCAAGTTGAATCCGGAAAAATGCGTTTTCGCATCAGCCGGAAAGCTCTTTGGGCTTCATCGTATCCGGTAGAGGAATTGAAGCAAATCCGGCCAAAATCCGAGCTCTGTCACAGTTGGATATTCCAAAAGACCTCAAGCAAATACAAAAATTAACAGGATGCGTGGCAGCTTTAAGCCGCTTTCTCTCCGCTTAGGAGAAAAGGCGTTGCCCTCTCGCCTCCTAAGGCGCATCAACACTTCGAGTGGACGGATGCCGCCACTACCGGACTCGAAGAAATAAAGGCCATATTGGCAACAAATCCGGTCCTGGCTGCGCCCACTTTGGGCGAACCAATGTTGTTATACATCGCAGCAACACATCAAGTTGTAAGCATGGTCCTCGCCGTCGAGCGAGCAATGTATGGGCATAAATTCCCTCTTCAAAAACCAGTGTATTATGTATCCACTGTGTTAACCCCGCAAATCCGTTACCGCACTATCGGAAGATAGCATATCACGGTGTTCATGGCGTCTCGGAAGCTTCAGCACTACTTTCAAGAGTGTTCGATAATGATGGCCTCAAGTACCACTCAATGACATTATAAATAACCGCGACGCTAATGGGCAGGATTGCAAAATGGGCCATTGAGCTCTTACCATTCGACATAACTTACAAACCTCGACGAGCCATAAAGTCACAAGTTTTGGCTGACTTCGTCGCCGAATGGACTGAAGCCGAACTCCCTAAAGAGTATGGCGCATACTCCAATTGGACTATGCACTTCGACGGCTCCAAAATGTTGGCGGATGGCGTCAGATCGACGGCGTCCCAACCGAATACAATCCAAGATGTACTTCAAATAATGTACACGGACTCCAACAATGCAGCCGAATACGAGGCCCTATTACATGGTCTCCGGATGGCAGTCTCCATGGGCATTCAACGCCTAGAGGTGCGCGGGGATTCAAACCTTGCAATATCCCAAATAAATGGAGACTTTGACGCCAAGGATCCGAAAATGGCAGCATATCGTAACGCTGTCCTAAAAATGTCAGCTCGGTTTGAAGGACTCGAATTCCATCACATAGCCCGAGATAATAACCAAGCGGCCGACATCCTGGCACGCATCGGTGCGAAACGTGATGCTGTCCCTCCAAATATCTTCCTGGAACGGCTTTTCAAGCCATCCGTACTATGGGAAGAGGAGCCCGGCAGCGACAAACCGGAGAAAACCGCACCAATCGGTGATTCGGCAGATGACATAACACCATCCGCCCACGACATAATGGCAGTAATCGCCGCGTGGACAGAACCTTTCCTAGCCTACTTACTTAGGCAAGAACTTCCCAAGACCAAAATGAGGCCCGCTGCATAGTCCGGGCGATCGAAGGCCCACAAGGTCCATGAGGGAGAACTTTATAAGAAAAGTACTACCGAGTCCTTCAAAGGTGTATCTCAAGAAGAAGGGCGAAACCTCTGGCTGAAATTCATGCCGACTAGGGCGACACCACACAGCAGCCGGGCCCGGTAGGAAAGGCATTCGTACAGGATTTTATTGGCCGACGGCTCGAGGCAGACCTGCAGACTTGGTCCAAGCGATCCGCTGTTGTCGGCTCTTTGCTAATCGAGCTATATGCCACCCACCACCCTCAAAACCATACCCATTACCTCGCCGTTCGCGGTGCGGGGCTTGACATGGTTGGACCCCTTAAAGGGGGAACCCACAAGAAAAAGTACCTATTGGTCATGGTGGATAAGTTCACCAAATGGATAGAGGCCAAACCGGTCAAAACGGCGAGTCCGGACCAGTGATAGACTTTATATCGGAGGTGGTACACCGCTACTGAGTCCCCCACAAGATCATCACCGATAACGGCACAAACTTCACGGCCGACGAGGTTAAGTCATGGTGCAAAAATATGGGCATCAAGCTCGACTATCGTCGTCGCCTATCACCCTCAAACCAACGGTCAAGTGGAAAGAGCAAATGGTCTAATAATGAGCGGCATTAAACCCGCACTAGTGAGGTCACTCACTAAATCCGACACCAATGGGTCGAGGAGCTCGACTCCACTCGGGGGGGCGGACAACGCCCTAACCGCACCACCGGTTCACACCATTCTTTATGGTATACGCAGGAGCGGCCTTGCCATGACATTATTCATGACTCACCTCGAAAGCGCATGTATGAGGAAAGAGAAGCCGAGCTGGATCGGCAGGACAGCTTGGACACATTGGAGGAAGAAGCGACGTCGCGAAGGCTCGCTCCGCATTCTATCGGCAAGCAGTTCGAAGATATCAAAGCAGAGAAGTACGGGCCAAGACTTACAACGTTGGCTTAACTAGTTCTACGCTGCGCGGACAAGAAAAAGGACAAGCTCAAGCCCAAATGGGAAGGCCCTTCATTATTGATCAAGTATCGACCGGCGGAGCATACCGTCTCTTAAATCGCTCGGACAACCGACTCGAGCCAAACCCATGGAACGCAGCCCGACTCCGACGATTCTATGCCTAGCGCCCGGACTAAGAGTTCGTCCCTTCCCGTCCAACCTTTTATACTTTGGCTGTCTTTTTGTTTCTCTTTTTGTATTTTTAACTTAAAGCCCTTCAGGGCCTATTTTAGCGTTCTTTGCATACGCATGATGTGCCATCCGCACTTGTTATTCCTGGGGCTTCTTTTACGTAAGCTCAACTATACGGGTTTCATACCCAACACATGTGTCAAGCTTCCACATGTACCTTTTACTCGCCATTATATGCATCGACATGACTTAAGTTTTGGCCAAGCTTGGGTTGCTCGCCTCTGTGCTTACCCCTACGTTCCCGATTGTTCGGCTAGGAGGTAAAGGAGCACCTCTGCGATTGTTACCTTGCTGGTCACCGGATGTGTACCTCGGTGGGTGAAGCGAAAGCTAAGCGTTCTAAGGGAATATTCGGTCGGTGATTTAAAAGATGACTTTTACCTATTTATCCATCTGCCCCCAGATGTTTCTATCTTTTCTTTGCAGTCCGACATGCACTTTAGGGCATGCCTCCCGACAAAGGAACCCTTAACGGAACTATTCTCCTGGAAGATGTTTCTTACTAACCATGTAATATAACATAACTAGTTGGGCACTTATGCGATAAAGCACTAATGACCCCTACGCCTGGTCTCCATGCATACCACGGTTGTTTCATAACCAAAAAGGTATTCGACACACCTCCGGACTCTAGGGTCCCGAGGTCGGAAGCGAAAAGGTCGGCAAAGACAAACGATCTACAATCCGCTAGAAGGCATTTCACATGTCATTTTAAAGGATAACATACATTGTCAATTTATTGATTGTATTCCTCCTCAATCCCGTCTAACGGGCTGTCTAGTTTACTGGTCCGGTTGGGAAAACTTAGCAGCCAACTCTACTTGGCTGTACACTAAACTCACAGGATCTCCTTCCCATCGGGCCCCACCGGTCCAACTTCGCCATGTGGTTGGGATCCGCCTTCTTGTACCCTGCGTCTTCACCATGGCCCAAGCCTCCCGGGCACCTTGACGGCAAGCCGATATCTTCCATAAACGGAGCGCTGCCGCACTCCTTCTGACTTCTCCATAAGCTCCCGAGGCCCTCGGGTAGGGTGAGGCTGGCCATAAAAGCTGAACGACGCTTCATTGCCCGCCAACTTCGCTCGAGTAGCACTGCAGTTCGGGAAGTTGATCACCCATTGATATGGGCATCTCCTCTGCAGGGACAACCCGTGAGTATACCTACAAGACATATCATGTCAAAATACTTCCTCGCCGAACTCTTCTTTTAAAAGAGTTCGCTCAAGCACTTACTATATATGCCGCGACGGCCGCTGATTCTCCTTAACGGAGCTGGACAGCTCGGCCTCGCGCCTTTAACTCTTCTCCGAGCTTATGCGTTGGCATCTTGGAGCTTGTTCTCTTTCAATGAACCCTATTCAAGACGCTCTCGCCAGCCTTTAGTCGGCGCGAACAATGCCTGTCCGGATCTTGTCCCGCGGCACCGTGCAATGTCATTATTAGACTCTTGTGCACGCCGCATAAGCTTATATTAATTTATACAAATGTGTTACCGAGGAGGGTCTTTCCATCTCCTCCTGCGGCGACAATCTTGCGGCCTCAAGTTGGGCCTTGCAATCGTGCAGCTCCCGAGACAACCGGGCATTCTCTCGTTGAGTGCCTGAAATTTCAAATGATCCTAAATCAGTTAAGCGTAACTAATTTAAGTCTCGGGGCTACTTGGTATATACAACCATTACAATTCCCTTTACCCGTATGTCTTTAACATCTTGCTCCGCGGCTCTCGTAAAACCATTTTGAGCAGCGCAGGAGATGCTGGCCTCCCTGCTAAAGGCATCCAATGCCTCAGGGAAAAGCACGCTTCTTGAAATACTGTCCGTGGCGCCTATGATTCATAGCGCTCCCCCACCTCGACTTGGTGGCGGACGGTCTGTCGGTATCCTCCGTTGGAGCAGGATCCGGTTCGCGTCTTGCGTTTGCCTCCCCCTCTAGTCCGGTAGCCGAGCCTGGCCGGTGTTGGTCGGATCGGCAATTCCACTGCGCTCAGTCCGGGCGAGCGCTTTTTCTCTATAAAGGTCATGAGCACTTAGAGCGTTTCTAACGCTGTTGCTAAAAATTCAAACATGGGCTATACCTCTGCGGCGACGCTCCGTCAGACTGGCGCTCCTTTTCCTCCTGCTAGTCGGACTGACCTCTCAGAGGTGGCCGCCGCAGTTCGACTCCTACCGTAAAAGCGCTTCCTACAAAATACCATCGTTCGCGAAGGTCGAAAAGCATAAGGATGAAATGACGGTGTTCGGACTCGATCGTGGTCACTGGGAAGCCGAACTTAGTCCGGTAGTCCGCCGTAATGGCGACTCAAAGCGTTGTCTATGCTGAGTGGGTGATACACCCGCCGATCAGCTACCACCTCTATGTCCGGATCCTCTTCGAGGCGGACCCGTGGATCCTTCGGATCCTCGGGCTGTGGAGCAGGACTCACCATGTCCTCCACAGTCCGCGTGAACTCTTGCCAAGACATAATGTAAGAAGCTTAAACTTGAAAGCAGGTAGAACCCCTCGAGGTGTTAAACACCCATCCTCTGGGGGTTGATCATGGAAAACCCATCCAAAGGGTTCAGGCAAAGGAAGTCCTCCTTCTCCCCCTGTATAGGCCGGACGGGATCTTCACCGGATCCTCGGTCGAATCCGGCCCCTGCGGCCATGCCGGGTATGCGTCGTCCTCCCGCTGAAATCCCACATGGGTGGCCTTCAGTATTGCATTGGCTGCACCCCTCGCTTGATGCTGCGCCGCCATGACTCCGATCATGGTCAAGCGGAATGAGCCATTAATCTTATCCGGCCCATCAAGTAATGGACGCTCTTGTCTTCCTCCAAACGGGGGGCTCGTGGCGCCAGGCCGAGGCGTTTCTTCAAGGAGCGAGATCAAACTCCGGGAGGCCGATCCGGACTAGGTCGGCAACAGGCGTCTACTATGTAAAAACCACTCCGAGGCGGTCTTGGCGCCCTCTTGGGAGTTCCGGATAGGTATCCGGTCCGGCGATGCGCCATATTTCGGCACCGCCTACTTGATATATGGACCCCTGGTGAGAACGGGATACAAGGCAAAACAGCCTCTTCCACAATGCAAAATGGGGCTCGATGCCTCAGGAATAGCTTGCAAAGAGCTACGTAGCTCCATGAGCATAAAAGACAGAGGCGGGCGGGAGGTGGTGGAGCTGAGTCCAGAGAACTGAGAGCCCGCGGAGGAACGGATGTATTGGAAATCCAGGCCCCTTGCTCAGATAGGGGGGAAGCACACTCGCTCCCCCTTATTGGGGCTTGAGTGTTCTCCTTTGCCTCCCACCTTGATAAGTAACCAGTCCGGCTCGGATTTGGAACCATGAAGGCCGGAGGAAGAAACCCCTCCGCTTGGAGCTTCACTAGCCCATTGTGCGAAATAGAGCACCTCCTCCACTTCTGGCGATGGGCGGGGGAGCGTGAGGAAGAGCCGCGTTGACCATCCATGGTGGAATGGATTTCTAGGTCGAGGCGCTCGATGGAGTATCTACGCGAGGAAGGCAGTGCGGTTTTGATCTGAATCCTTGCCTCTTTATAGGCGGACGACTTCGCATAATTAGGGGTGAAATGTAAAAGACACCTGGCACCGCATTGCGTGCGGCAGCGTGGAAGGGTGCCATTATTTGGCGAAAGCCGAGAGCATGGTGTTCAAGATGAAGCTGGACATTATTCGCCTGGTACATGGAATTTTGAAGGAGAACCCGCCTTGCAACGCGAACACTACAAGCACCGAGGACTTATCGTCATTGAAGCCTGGTTAGGGCTACCGAGGAGTCCTAGACTAGGGGTGTCCGGACAGCCGAACTATCAATATCCGCCGGACTCAAGACTATGAAGATAGAAGATTGAAGACTCCGGCTCGTGTCAGGAAGGTACTTTCCTTGGCGTGGAAGGCAAGCTTGCAATCTGGATATGTGGATCTCTACCATTGTAACCGACTGTGTAACCCTAGCCTCTCCGGTGTCTATATAAACCGGAGGGTTTTAGTCCGTGGGACAACATACATCTCAACAATCATACCATAGGCTAGCTTCTAGGGTTTAGCCTCCTTGATCTCGTGGTAGATCTACTCTTGTACTACCCATATCATCAATATTAATCAAGCGGGGCGTAGGGTTTTACCTCCATCGAGAGGGCGAACACAGGTAAAAACATTGTGTCCCTCGTCTCTTGTTACCATCCGCCTAGGCCACAGTCCGGGACCCCTACCGAGATCCGTCGGTTTTGACACCGATTGGCGGCATCCAGCGGAGTGAGAAGGTGACGTGAGGGCGACCGATATAGGGTCGACGGTGCTTGAGAAGAAACGCCGCGAGCACTTCTGCGCTGAAGCACGCGATGAACCAAGGATCGGGAGAGCCTCGACGTTGAGATGGGCTTCCTGGAGCCAGGCAGGGTTGTCGGCGACGAAAGTGAGCGCGCTAAGTCGAAACTCGTAGCCCATGACCAAACCACCGCCAGAAACCATGTTGATGAAGATCGGAGAAAATGCAACCTTGCCGGAAGTCGCTAAGACGCTTTGCCCCATGGTGGGCGCCAACTGTCGTGGGACTAAGTCCGGCGATAAGCATAGGGGCATTTATATAAGGAGGCGAGGCCTTACTCTGACGAGGTTGTACACATGAGTTTATGAGTTCAGGCCCCTCTCGGAGGAGGTAAAGCCCTCGTCTCATACGAGGCGGTCGTGTTGGAATATGGGTGTGTGTTACAAGGGGTGCGAACCCTTGTCCCAGAGGAGGGGGCGGCTTATATAGAGTGCGCCAGGACCCCAGCCCACCTCCGTTACTGGGGTTCAATGTACATTAAGATAGGGCGTTACTGGTAATGCCAGCTATAAAGTGTATTCAATGATTTTTAAGACTACGGAGTGAATGCCTGACCGTTGTCATCCTGAGTGACTCTAGGTCTTCTGTACTCCGAGTGGATTCCTGTATGGTTGAATGACTCCATCAGGTCAAGTGAAGTGGGGGTATCTAAGTGAGGTGACCGGTCGAGTGGATTGCACTCGGTGACTTCAGTTGATACTTCCTTCTGTGCTTTGAATGTCTTTGCTCCTAGGGTAGTGACCTTGGGTGGGGCGTATAGGTCAGGCCTATGACCTACCCTAGGTCTATGGCGGTGTCAGCTGCCGCGCACCCTCCGCGCCGCCGCCGCACCACTCGTCGCCGCCACTGGTTCCTCCGGTTGCCACCGCTTCCATCAGTTGTCGCCGCACCTCCCACCCCCAACCGCCGCCACCCGTCGTGGCCACAGGCACATTCGCCACCGGTCGCCACCGTTCCAACCGCTTCCGCACCCTCCTGCCCACTCCTCCCTCCACCCGCACCGCTCCCACTCCCACCCGAGCCGCCCGAGACCCTAACCCGAGCTGCACCGAACCCTAGCCGCATTGTGCCCCTCCATCCGCTCCGATCCCCTCTCCCCTCGCTGCGCCATGAGTTCATCCTCCTCCACCGTCTCCAACCCTTTTGCTGGTCCCGATGTCACCCTCGTTGGTGATCTCAACATCCACGAGCGCGTCCTGGTGGTGCTTGATCAATCCACCGTGTCCTACTCCACTTGGAAGCGGTACTTCTCCTTGGTGATTCGCGAGTACCTGCTCCACGACCACGTCGACGGCACCGTGTACTCAAGCCTCATGATTCATGACAAGGAGTGGATGATCCTTGACGCCACCATCATCCGTTAGTTCTACCTCACCATCTCCAACGACCTCTTCCACACGGTGGTGGATGACGACGACGATGGCTACGCCATCTGGACCAAGTTGAATGGTCTCTTCACCGACAACAAGCTGCAGTGCAAGGTCCTCCTCCACGCGAGTTTTACGGATCCTAGCAGCTTGACTCATCCATCGATGATTTTTGCATGCGCCTCAAAAAGCTTGCCATTGAGCTCTGCGATCTCGGCGAGACGGTCGGCGACGAGCTCCTCATCAGCACCCTCACCGTCGGCCTCAACGAGGACTTTGGAAATGCCGCCTCCAACCTCACCCTCATCCCGGATCCTACCTTTGCTAAGGTGGTGCGTACCTCAAGCTGGAGGAGCGACGGATGAAGATGGCCCAGACTCGGGTGACCGCTCTCGTCGCCCGCACCCATGGGCGTTAGGTGCCCCCACGTCCCGCTCCGGCCCTCCCGCCCGCGCCCGCCTTCCTGCAGGCGCCGGTCGCCCCCTTCCCGCCGCCCCAGTCGGCTGCCAATGGGGGCCACCACGGCGGCTGCCGCGGAGGACGCAAGAAGCAGCAGGGCCTGGGCGCTCAGGGAGGAGCGGCCCGCCCCCAACAGTAGCAACAGTACGAACCGACCCCATGGTATGCCGACCAGAATCCATGGACTGGCATCTTGCACGCCTACACCATGCCGGTTCCCCGCGCCCCTGCCCTAGGTATCCTCGACGCACCCCTCACCAGGCATTCTACGCTGCGCCGCAGCCCTATGCGGTGCCCTATGGGCCCCTCTCCTACGGCCAGCCATCGCAGTTAGGTGGGCTGCCGCTGCTGCCCCTGACGGCTCCGCCCCAGCAGCCTGCCCTCCCACCGGCGCGTGGGACCTGGCTCTCTTGGCGGCCCTGCACTACACACCCTCACCGTCCACCTACACCAGCGGCGGCTACTAGTATATGGACACTAGAGCTACCGCGCACATGGCGACTCACCCTGGTAACCTCCACACCTCATATCCCATCCACACTTCCGCTCGCATGACCGTCGGTGAAGGTTTCTCCCTTCCCATCACTCACATAAAACATGCATCTCTTTCATCTACTTCTACTCCATTGTCACTATCTAACATCTTAGTTTCTCCTGATCTTATTAAAAATCCTGTCTCTGTTCGTTCTTGTACACGTGAAAATCCTATTACCGTTGAATTTGACGAGTGTGGTTTTTCATGTTAAGGACGCTCGTACCCAGATGGCACTCCACCGATGTGACAGCCCCGACGAGTTTTACCCGGTCCATTCCACCGCCTCCACCACCTCAGCCGCCCCTGTCGCTCTCGCCACCTGAGTGGATCTTTGGCACGCTCGCCTGGGTCATCCCAACCCCGCAACCCTTCATCATATACTTCGGAGTTTTTCTTTCACGTGTAATAAGATCGAGGATCACTCATGTCATGCATGTCGCCTCGCAAACATGCACGTCTTCCATTTAGGGCATCTTCTCATGTTGCATCATACCCGTTTGAGTTAATTCATAGTGATGTTTGGACCTCTCCTCTAGCAAGTAATATGAGCTATCTTTATTATCTTTGTTGGGAAACATAGCATGCAATTTCAAACAATTTCCTACGCTCAGGCAAGATCTATCTAGGAGATGCATAGCAACGAGAGGGGAGAGTGTGTCCACATACCCTCGTAGACCGAAAGAGAAAGCGTTAACTTAATGCGGTTGATTTAGTCAAACGTCTTCTTGAATCAACCGATCAAGTACCGAACATATGGCACCTCCGAGTTCTGCACACGTTCAGCTCGATGACGTCCCTCAAACTCTTGATCCAATAGAGGCATGAAGGAGTCGATGAGTTCCGTCAACACGATGGCGTGATGACGGTGTTGGTGAAGTGATCCGCGTAGGGCTTCGCCTAAACACTACGACAATATGACCGGAGGAGTAAACGGTGGAGTGGGGCACCACACACGGCTAAACAATTGATGTGATTTGGGATGCCCCCTTGTCCCCGTATATAAAGGAGGGAGGGAGAGGGGGCCGGCCTAGGCGCGACCCAAGTGGGAAAGAGTCCCACTTGGACTCCTAGTTGGATTCTGAAGGAAATATGCCCTAGAGGCAATAATAAAGTTATTATTTATTTGCTCATATCATGATAAATGTTTATTATTCATGCTAGAATTGTATTAACCGGAAACATAATACATGTGTGAATACATAGACAAACACAACGTCACTAGTATGCCTCTACTTGACTAGCTTATTAATCAAAGATGGTTATGTTTCCTAACCATAGACATGTGTTGTCATTTGATTAATGGGATCACATCATTAGGAGAATGATGTGATTGACATGACCCATTCCGTTAGCCTAGCACTTGATCGTTTAGTATATTGCTATTGCTTTCTTCATGACTTATACATGTTCCTGTAACTATGAGATTATGCAACTCCCATTTACCGGAGGAACACTTTGGGTGCTACCAAACTTCACAACGTAACTGGGTGATTATAAAGGAGTACTACAGGTGTCTCCAAAGGTACATGTTGAGTTGGCATATTTCGAGATTAGGTTTTGTCACTCCGATTGTCGGAGAGGTATCTCTGGGCCCTCTCGGTAATGCAGATCACTATAAGCCTTGCAAGCAATGTAGCTAATGAGTTAGTTACGGAATGATGAATTACGTAACAAGTAAAGAGACTTGCGGTGCGAGATTGAACTAGGTATTGGATACCGGCGATGAATCTCGGGCAAGTAACATACCGATGACAAAGGAACAACGTATGTTGTTATGCGGTTTGACCTATAAAGATCTTAGTAGAATATGTAGGAACCAATATGGGCATCTAGGTTCCGCTATTGGTTATTGACGAGAATAGTTCTAGGTCATGTCTACATAGTTCTCGAACCCGTGGCGTCCGCCGCTTAACGTTACGATGACGGTTTTATTATGAGTTTATAAGTTTTGATGTGCGAAGTTTGTTGAGTCCGGATGTGATCACGGACATGGCGAGGAGTTTCGAAATGGTCGAGACATAAAGATTAATATATTGGGCGACTATATTCGGACACGAAGTGTTCGGATGTTTTGGAGAAAACCGAGTCTTGGGAGGTTACGGAACCCCCGAGGAAGAAGTAATGGGCCCTATGGGCCTTAGTGGAGAGAGAGGGCAGCGGCATGGGCCGCGCCCCTTCCCCTCTGGTCCGAATTGGACTAGGAGGGGGCTGGCGCCCCCCTATTTCGCTCTCCCTCTCCCCCTTCCTTTCCCCCTCCTAGTAGGAGTAGGAAAGTGGGAGTCCTACTCCTAGTAGGAGGAGGACTCCTCCTCCTTGGAGCGCCCTCTAGGGCCGGCCGGCCTCCCCTTGCTCCTTTATATCACGGGGCTGGGGGGCACCCTAGAGACACACAAGTTGATCTCTACGGATCGTTCCTTAGCCGTGTGCGGTGCCCCCTCCACCATATTCCACCTCGGTCATATCGTCGCGGAGTTTAAGCGAAGCCCTGCACGATGAGAACATCATCATCGTCACCACACCGTCGTCTTGTGGAACTCATCCCGGCAGCTTTGTTTGGATCGGGCCAGGAATCGTCATCGAGCTGAGCGTGTGCTGAACTCGGAGGTGCCGTCGTTCGTAATTGGATCGGTCGGATCGTGAAGGCGTCGACTACATCAATCGCGTTGTCATAGCGCTTCCACTTATGGTCTCTGAGTGCGTGGACAATACTCTCCCCTCGTTGCTATGTCATCACCATGATCTTGCGTGTGCGTAGGAATTTTTTGAAATTACTCGTTCCCCAACATGGCATCCGAGCCAGGTTTTATGCGTAGATGTCATATGCACGAGTAGAACACAAGTGAGTTGTGGGCGACACAAGTCATACTTGCTTACCAGCATGTCATACTTTGGTTGGCGGTATTGTGAGATGAAGCGGCCGGACCGACATTACAGCCAGACGCTTACGCGAGACTGGTTTCACCATTCACGAGCACTCGTGCTTAAAGGTGGCTGGCGGGTGTCTGTCTCTCTCACTTTAGCTGAATCGAGTGTGGCTACGCCCGGACCTTGCGAAGGTTAAAACAGCACTAACTTGCGAACTATCGTTGTGGTTTTGATGCGTAGGTAAACGGTTCTTGCTAAGCCCGTAGCAGCCACGTAAAATTTGCAACAACAAAGTAGAGGGCGTCAAACTTGTTTTTGCAGGGCATGTTGTGATGTGATATGGTCAAGGCGCGATGCTATATTTTATTGTATGAGATGATCATGTTTTATGGCGAAGTTATCGGCAATGGCGAGAGCCATATGGTTGTCGCTTTATTGTATGAAATGCAAGCATACTGTAATTGCTTTACCTTATCACTAAGCGGTAGCGATAGTCATAGAAGCAATAGATGGCATAACGACAACGATGCTACGATGGAGATCAAGGTGTCGCGCCGGTGACGATGGTGATCACGATGGTGCTTTGAAGATGGAGATCACAAGCACAAGATGATGATGGCCATATCATATCACTTATATTGATTGCATGTGATGTTTATCCTTTATGCATCTTATCTTGCTTTGATTGTGGTAGCATTTTAAGATGATCTCTCACTAAATTATTAAGAAGTGTTCTCCACGAGTATGCACCGTTTGAAAGTTCTTCGTCTTTGAGACACCACGTGATGATCGGGTGTGATAGGCTCTACGTTCAAATACAACGGGTGCAAAATAGTTGCACCGCGAATACTCGGGTTAAACTTGGCGAGCCTAGCATATCAGATATAGCCTTGGAACACGGAGACCGAAAGGTCGAGCGTGAATCATATGATAAATATGATCAACATAGTGATGTTCACCATTGAAACTACTCCATCTCACGTGATGATTGGACATGCTTTAGTTGATTTGGATCCGTGATCACTTAGATGACTAGAGATGTCTGTCTAAGTGGGAGTTCTTAAGTAATATGATTAATTGAACTTAAATTTATCATGAACTTAGTACTGATAGTATTTTGCTTGTCTATGTTTGTTGTAGATAGATGGCTCGTCTTTGTTGTTCCGTTGAATTTTAATCGTTCCTTGAGAAAGCAAAGTTGAAAGATGATGGTAGCAATTACGGACTAGGTCCGTAACACGAGGATTATCCTCATTGCTGCTGAAGAATAACGTCTGGAAGCACCGCTGGGTGCCGGCCTGCTGCTTGATGCAACTAACGGCGTTAAAACGTCTAGCGAGCAAAGTGATGACTACTTGATAGTTCGGTGTGCCATGCTACGGCTTAGAACCGGGTCTTCAACGGCGTTTTGAATGTCATGGAGCATGTGAGATGTTCTAGGAGTTGAAGTTAATATTTCAAGCAAATGCTCGGATTGAGAGATATGAAGTCTCCAATAAGTTCTATAGCTGCAAGATGGAGGAGAATAGTTACGTCGGTGAACACATACTCAAAATGTGCAGGTATAATAATCACTTGATTCAAGCGGGAGTTAATCTTCCGATGATAGTGTCATTGACAGAATTCTTCAATCACGCCACCAAGCTACAAGAACTTCGTGATGAACTATAATATGCAAGGGATGGACAAGACTATTCGAGCTCTTACGCAATGCTAAAAAGCGTGGAGGTAGAAATCAGAAGGAGCATCAAGTGTTGATAGTTAACAAGACCACAGTTTCAAGAAAAAGGGCAAAGGGAAGAAGAAGGGAACTTCAAGAAGAAAAGCAAACAAGTTGCTGCTCAAGAGAAGAAACCCAAGTCTGGACCTAAGCACGAGGCGAGTGCTTCTCTGCAAGCGGTGGACCTTTGGAAGCGGAACTGCCCCAAGTATTTGGCGGATAAGAAGGATGGCAAAGTGAACAAAGGTATATGTGATATACATGTTATTGATGTGTACCTTACTAATGCTCGCATGATAGTACAGGTATTTGATCTTTGGTTGGTTGCTAATATTTGCAACTTCGAAGCAGGGAATACGGATTAGCGAAGATTGGCTAAGGGCGAGGTGGCGATCTGGCGTGGGAAATGGTTCCAAAGTCGATGTGATCGCGATCGACACGCTACCTCTACATCTACCATCGGGATTAGTTTTAGACCTAAATAATTGTTATTTGGTGCTAGCGTTGAGCATGAACATTATATCTGGATCTTGTTTGATGCGAGGCGGTTATTCATTAAATCGAGAGAATAATGGTTGTTCTATTTATATGAGTAATATCTTTTATGGTCATGCACCCTTGAAGAGTGGTCTATTTTTGAATCTCGATAGTAGTGATACACATATTCATAGTGTTGAAACCAAAAGATGCAGAGTTAATAATGATAGTGCAACTTATTTGTGGCACTTGCCGTTTAGGTCATATCGATTAAAAGCGCATGAAGAAACTCCATCTTGATGGGCTTTTGGAATCACTTGATTATGAATCACTTGGTACTTGCGAACCGTGCCTCATGGGTAAGATGACTAAAACGCCGTTCTCGAACTATGGAGCGAGCAACTGATTTGTTGGAAATCATACATCTTGATGTTTGTGGTCCAATGAATGTTGAGGATTCGGCGAATATCGTTATTTCCTCACCTTCACAGATGATTTGAGCAGATATGGGTATATCTACTTAATGAAACACAAGTCGAAACATTTGAAAAGTTCAAAGAATTTCAGAGTGAAGTGGAAAATCATCGTAACAAGAAAATAAAGTTTCTACGATCGATCATGGAGGAGAATATTTGAGTTCTGAGTTTGGTTTACATTTGAAACAATGCGGAATAGTTTCGCAACTCACGCCACCGGAACACCACAGCGAAATGGTGTGTCGAGCGTCGTGTCGTACTTTACTAGATATGGTGTGATCTATGATGTCTCTTCTTGATTTACGCTATCGTTACGGGGTTATGCTTTAGAGGCGGCCACATTCACGTTGAATAGGGCACCATCAAAATCCGTTGAGATGGCGCCTTATGAACTGTGGTTTGGCAAGAAACCAAAGTTGTCGTTTCTTAAAGTTTGGGGCTGCGATGCTTATGTAAAGAAACTTCAACCAGATAAGCTCGAACCTAAATCGGAGAAATGTGTCTTCATAGGATACCCAAAAGAGACTATTGGGTACACCTTCTGTCGGTGTCAAAACCGGCGGATCTCGGGCAGGGGGTCCCGAACTGTGCATCTAGGCGGATGGTAACAGGAGACAAGGGACACGATATTTTACCCAGGTTCGGGCCCTCTTGATGGAGGTAAAACCCTACGTCCTGCTCGACTAATATTGATGATATGGGTAGTACAAGAGTGGATCTTCCACGAGATCAAGGAGGCTAAACCCTAGAAGCTAGCCTATGGTATGATTGTTGTAATGGAGGTTATGTCCTATGGACTAAAGCCCTCCGGTTTATATAGACAGGAGAGGGCTAGGGTTACCACAGAGTCGATTACAATGGTAGGAGATCTACATATCCGTATCGCCAAGCTTGCCTTCCACGCCAAGGAAAGTCCCATCCGGACACGGACGGAGTCTTCAATATTGTATCTTAAGTAGTCTTGGAGTCCGTGGACGATGATAGTCAACTGTCCGGACACCCCTAGTCGAGGACTCCTCGGTAGCCCCCTGAACTGGCTTCAATGACGATAAGTCCGGCGTAGCATAATGTTCGGCATTGCAAGGCGGGTTCCTCCTTCAAATAATCCATAGAAGATTGTGAACACCGGGATAGTGTCGGCTCGCAAAATAAATTCCACATTCCACCGTAGAGAGAATAAAATGTACACAAGTTCAATCTGCTGACGTATTTTGCGGCATGACGTCACACCATTACAAAGCCTTTACTGGAATCATTTTTATTAACAAACCACCTCAGCGCGTTTAGCGAAGCAGTTTCCTTGGCACGTCTTGTCGAAGCAGAGAGTGTGTTCCCCTTATTCCGGGATTCTCATCAATACGGACGTGGGTAACCCAACCGCACCATTGATGGTGGCGCTTGGGAGATAAGCGAGTTTTACTAGGCTAGTGGGGACTCATAGTCTTCGTCCGCCTATATATAAGGGATAAGGATTCACCTTTTCACCTACGCCCTCTTCCTCCTTTGCTTATCCATCTCCGCGGACTCGAGCTCCAGCGCCCAAGTTCGCGCATCTCATCTCAACCTTCTCCGACCATGTCCGGAGCGGGAGGCAAGTGGTTGGCCTCCACCATTAAGGAGGAGCACATCACAAAGCTGTGCAGCGCCGGATACCTTTCCGGCGACATCAGCGCACGGCTGCCCGACGAGGGGCAGCTCATCCCACCTACGGGCCCCATGAGAGGTCGTTTTCCTTCCCACTTCCTCTCATGGACTGGGCTTTCCACTTCACCCATTTGTCCGGGGGCTCATGTTCTACTACGGCCTGGATTTCCATGATCTGGCGCCGAACTTCATCCTCAACATCTCGGTGTTTATCATCGTGTGCGAGGCCTTCCTATGCATCCAGCCCCACTTCGGCTTGTGGCTCAAGACCTTCACTGTCTAGCCGAAGGTAGTGAAGGGCACTCAAAGCGAGTCTTGAGGCGCCATGTTGGGCAAGATGCCGAGCGTCCTTTGGTTGAAGGGCCTTCGTGGAATCCGTCAAGGGTGGCAATCGAGGTGGTTCTATATCACCGAGCCATGCGACCCTCGTGGTGGCGGCCCCGAGTTGAATCTGGTATCCCCTCGCAGCTCACCTCCTAGTAAGAGAAAGGGCTTTTGTGGGGTAATTCGAAGGAGGCAGCGGGACTCCAAGCTTTGTATCAAGAAGCTGGTGAACAAGAGCTCGGGCTGGATTAACGTGGTCCAAGTCATGCTCGTCGCGGATTCTCCCATGCCAAACGGGCATTCAATCTGTGGAGTTCGATCCGGAACAGCACACGAGGCGTTGGCGGGCTCTTCGACCACGACGTCTGAAAGGCGCCTAGAGGTGCTGTTTAAGGGTGTCGAAGCCCCCGCATCCGCGACGGAAGATCGCGGATTTCACTCGCAGCGTCCAGCTGACGAGGTAAGTGATTCTACCCCTTTACGGGACACTTGTTGTTAATAGTTCGACCCTAAGCGGGTTTCAATCTCCCTTTTCCCTTGACAGGAGTGGATGAAGAAGGCCGAGGACCTCATCTGCCCGGCTCCCATGCCAGAAGACCCAGTAGACGCCCGTCTAGCGGGGCTGCTGGTTCTGGCACCGCATGTGGTGCCGGAGAAGAAGGCCAAGAAGGTGGCCACGGGTACTCGAAAGAGTTCCCATTTTCAGGTGTCCGACGACTCCAAGGCGGATTCCTCCCCTGAAGATGAGGAGGAGGAAGAAGACTCTCTCCCAGAGGAGAGAGAGCGAAAGAGGAAGGCCTCCCAAATAGGGGAGGCCGAAGGGTCCAAGAGGGGAAGAACTATTCCCCCGGATGGCTCCGCCAACATCAACGTTGGCGATGAAGAGTGGCCCTCAAGGGCCAGGCCTCAGGCGAGATCGTGAGCATCCGGATTCCTGAGTAATTTATGATTTCTTTTTATGTCACATAGTGTCCTTCTAATGCCGCATACTACTTGTAGTCCGGCCGATGATGATCTCCCCGCTTCGTCGAGCGGGTCGTTGGCTCCGTCGGATGTAGATTCCATCCCGGCTGCCTCCACCCTCGTGCCGATGAGGGCGCCGAGGTGGGATCGAAAGGACCCATCGGGAGGAGGCTCGGGCGTCGCCAAGACAACCTCCGGACTTTCGCCGGACTCCACACGGAACCCGCATGGTTCGAGTCCGCAAGCGGCCCCCCATAAGAAAGGGCAAGACCGTGACGGGCGGCCTCCGTCCAACCGGGGCGCGGACAACCTTGATGGGGCTCAAAGGCGCCTCCATTGAGAAAGAACACCGCCTTTATTATGAGTGCGGTGATTGAAAGGTTGACTCTCCAAGAAGCGGGCTGACCCGAAGCCTGCGGTAGCCTTCTAACGAGGCTTTGAGGTAAGGAGTTAAAATTATGTAATGTAATACCACATAGGCAGTAGCCCCTAATGCTTAGTTGGTGTTGAAAAGAAAAGCGGATGAGGATCTAAAAAGATATCGTGGGGTTGCTAAAAGTATGTCAATATGGGTTTGCGCAATTTGTCTTTGCTTGACCTCTGCCCACCGATGCAGCTAGAGAGTCGGTGCATTGAAGTAGTATCTCGGCGGTCGAGCAAGAGCTCGGCCATGCCAAAAAGCAGCTCGAGGACAAAGAAGGTGAGAAACACCACTTTGAAAAGTTACCTTCTGAGAAAAGGATTTAGGTTGCAATAAGAGAATAACAAGGATAACATGGGTCTTGTAGGGGCCCACGAACGAGTGGCAACCACTGAAGGAGGCTGTGTCATGACGAGCATAATCTGCCTTGAGCAGGCGAGCGAGAGAAGCAGGAGGCGCGGGTGGCGGAGGTGCGGCAAGAGCTCCGAGGCTCTCATGGAGAAGCATGAGAGTTTGGGGCGCGACTCAAGACTTCGAGTCAGAGCTCACCTCGGCTCTCGAAAGTGCCAAATCTGCCAAGGCCGAGGCCGTAAGGCCCTTGATGGAGTTGAGGATATGAAGAAAATAGCGGCGGGTAAGGCATTTTTCATGCAAAGCAAGCATGTTAATGTAAACTACCCGACACTTACCCGAATTTGGAGCTCTCGAGGCGTTTGCAGATCTGCCTCGCGGTGTATCCGATCGCCGCATTCTCGAGGCGCAGGGGGAGCTCAGCGGAGAAGGTCTTCTGGTCTCGATCTGCTGAGGCCGGCCATCAGTGCCCCCTAGCGACCGGTGAAGCGGCTGGTCGAGCTCCTAAGGTAGTGAGGAGGCCATGAAGGGCCTCATAGTCGTTGTGGCTGGAGAGGCCATGCTTGGGAGCTACTTGACCTCGTCTGGCGGCTGGTGGATCGTGCCCTTGGGTGGAGGTCATCAAAGCGCTCGCTTTGTATTGAGGGTGCTCGTCGGGCCCTTGCCAGCGCAAAGGTGCTGTGGGGCAGGCTGGATGCGGAGGAGCTTATCAGCCAGCGCCGCCCGGTAGCAAGGAGTATCGTCGCCCTAGATGTACTATAAGACTGTCTGAAGGGTGCCGCAAGATTGCGGATGAGTGCCCAGAGATGTAATTATTGAGTAGACTTCGCTATGTATTATCCTGTGAGCTGAAAACTTTGTTCATGTCGTGAAACAGCTTGTTTGATTTAAAATATTACCATACTGTGGCCGTTTATAAAATCTGAGAGATGGAAAGTCATCGGCTTCATCCCCCAAGCCACAGTCTTTGGGGTGTTCGGGATAAACTTGAGCACTCTTGTTCCCATTTTGGGTCCATCTAGGGGCGCTCAACACAGCGAACAAGGCAACCGGACTTATAATGCTTGAACACTCTCACTTAGCCATAGAATTCTATAATTTTAAATTTAGTGAAGCCCCTAGTATTCGGAAGACCCGAATTGAGGCGCTATCACGCCTTCGTCGGACATTATCCGTACTTATTTCGGCGGCATAAGTCTTTAGGGACCAAAAGACCTCTCGAACAGCGACCAGTCTCTCCCTTATCATGCCGATCGGTTTAGCTTTCTCCTTTGAGGGCTCGCCCGGCTCAACCGGGGTGCAATCACGGTGGTTCTCCCGGTGCCACCTTAGCCGTGAGCGGGCGTAAGGCACCAAGCGTGGGAGCAGGCAAACCCAACTATTGACCCAAGACATGATTGAAGCCGATTCATATAATGCTATAAGTTCGGGTGCCGCACTTGTGAAAGTGTTCGGACTTATCACACCATAATCGGGGAACATAAGCCCTGGTGTATTCGGCCGTACCAAAATATCTGGTGCAAGATGTCATTAATGAACATATGTGTAAAAAGTAATGCAATAATAGGCAAAAATGATGCATTATTTATTTAAGGAATTCTGCTGTGAGTGCGGAAGGATACAAATAGTCTTGATAAGCAAGGATTGGACTAAATAAACATGTCCCCCTCCGAGGGTGGGCTGCGGACTGGTGTATATAATCAAATTTAATGCTCGTAATGGAGACCACACGAGTGTTAAATGCAGCCTTCTTTCTTCCTGGCTGTTGCATCGTGAGTTGGCGGGTTCACCGCACGGACAGAACCTCTCAGTGAGCGGAGTCTGTGTGTATACAAAGAAGGAAAATAAAAATAAAAAAAAGTGACACACTTGTGAGCCCCTGGTGTGGTCGAGCCGCACTCTGGGTCTGTTGTGGTCGTGCCCCTCCCCCTAGGCGCATGGTGTATCCAGAGCATAATGATGTATGTGGAGGGTTGGCCTTGCAATCATGCGAGGGCTGGGGTTGGGGCCGCATTGCTACGCGTGCTCGGAACGTGCCAGGTGGTCTTGGTTGATGTTGCTCTAGGCACGTTTGGCCGTGTCCGGCCGTTTGACGGCCGGACACGAAAATTGCCTTAGAAGGCTGCTCTGTACTTCTGCCGTGAGAGCTGCTATATGTTCCTCCGTTCGGAGGGAGCGTTTCGTATTTCCGTTGACCGTGATGACTCCACGAGGGCTGGCATCTTGAGCTTGAGGTATGCATAATCGGCACCGCATTGAACTTTAAAGCAGCAGTTCGTCCGGCGAGCGTGATAGCGCTGCTGAGCGGGACTATGTCGAAGATTAACTCCTCGCTCGGAAATTGTCCGGGGATCCGAAGACCACTTCGGTGTGGTGAGCTGTACAATTGGCCTCAACACTGGTATGGCGCCTTTGAAGGTCGTCTTTGTAAACAATCCTTGAGGGGTCTATGCCCTCTTGCTGCTATATCTGATAAAGCAGGTTCAGGCTCTGGCAAATCCATCGGGACTCTTGTGAGTGAAATCCATCGATGATTGGGTCTAAAACTAATGCGGCGAATCCGCCGTGGCGGATATCTTGGTCGGATGGTCTCTTGATCGAAAGTGATCGGGCAAGAGGACCATGGATTGAACTTCGAGGCGACTGGCTCCATCGCATATACCTCCCTTAGTGCATGCTTCCGCTCCCTCTTGGGTATATGGGTTGCGTATATCATGTTCACCGTCCGCACTTGCGGGAAACCCTACATCCTCTCTTGTTACGTGGCGGGTCTCTTCCTCGTCGTCGCTATGCAGCCCCTTGTTATTGTTTTCGGCAATTAACTTGCCTGCCTGCTTGAATACCCAACAATCTCTATTGGTGTGGTTAGCCGGCTTTTCGGGGGTGCCATGTATTTGACATGAGCGGTCGAGTATTCGGTCCAAATTGGACCCGGAGTTGTTCTTTTAAATGGCTTCTTCCGCTGACCGGGTTTAGAGCCTCGTAATCCGGCGTTGACTGCCGTATCCTCCTTGTCGTCGCTGCTAATGCGGTGTTTATTTTTGCTTCGACGCGACCTGCCATTGTGGTCCTTGGTATCCGACTGCCAGAATTTTTACTGAGGTTGTTGCTGCGAGCTAGCCAGTTGTCCTCTCCTGCATAGAAGCGGGTCATTAGTGATGTGAGGGCTGCCATGGATTTCGGCTTTTCCTGTCCTAGGTGCCGGGCTAGCCACTCGTCGCGGATGTTATGTTTGAAGGCTGCGAGGGCCTCTGCATCCGGACGGTCGGCGATTTGATTTTCTTTGTTAAGAACCATGTCGAGAACTATCGGCGATTCATCGGCTGCTGAATTATGTGGCTTAGGTCATCGCCGTCGGTGGTCGCACATATGTGCCACGGAAGTTGTCGAGAATGCGGCTTCTGGTCTTCCCAACACCCAATTGACTCTGCGGGCAAGATGTTAAGCCAATGCCGAGCTGGTCCTTTAAGCAGAGTGGGAGATACTTGATGGCGTGGAGATGCGTGGCGGCGGGCCATATGGATGTGAAGGAGATAATCTTCAATCCAAACGCGGGTCTGTTGTGCCATCGTAGGATTCAATGTTCTGGGTTTAAACCCTTGAGGATTTGATGATCCATTACTTCGTCGATGAAGCATAAGCGGGTGTCTGGCGCCTCTATATTGAGCAATATCATGGCGTAGCTCGGCGGCGTTATCTGCTGTGTTCGGCCCGGCGGAGTTGTTGTATCCGTAGCGACGGTATTTAAATCGTGGGTCGTGGGGCATACGTGATCCGTAGATGGATCTGCATTGCCTTGCTTTGTCCTCAATATGTCTCGCAAGTCCGCGCGTTCCCTCTTGGCCGTACTTTTGGGCGATGTCGGGTGCGGTCTTGGTGGAGGGCTGGATGCCTCTCTACTCGCGACCACGGGGTGGTCGGTCGGCCTATTGTCTTGTTGGTGATGAAGGTATGTATGCTTCCTCCTCTAAGCGGGGAGCAACTTGCGTTTTAGGTAGCTTTTGGAGGGCATTGAGTTCATACTCTTGACGCGAGGACCTCGGTCCATCGATCGGCCAGCAGGTCTTGATCAGCTTGAAGCTGCTGCTGCTTTTCTTTAGGCTATTTGCCGTGGCCATTAGCTGCGTTTGAAAGCAGCTCTGTTGACGGGATCCTCGGGCACAGCAATTAAATCGTCGTTGAGGCTTGCCTCATCTTTGGAGAGGTATGTAATTATCATCCTTGACCTCTTAAATGCCGCTCTCTTGTGAGGGCTTGCTCTGCATCCTCTGCGCTGAATCTTGCGGGGAGGGATTGTCTTCGGCACTACGGGGTGTTATTATCTCGTGCCGGAATCTCCATTCTTCTTTGTGGAGGGATTTAGGCGGCGCCCGGCGTCGGCGCTTGGGCTATTCTTTAAGGAATCGCCTTGCTGCTTCTTCGCCATCTCCATCTTTTGGGGTGTCCACCATGTATATATCATATGGCGAGGTGGTCTTCCGATTGCTCTGTAGACGCTGGTTCTTGTTAAGTCTCGGCATCGTCGTCCATACCGTCGATGTCGCCAGTCATAGTCTAGCATGTCGGTTAGATGGAAATCGACGAGTGGCTACAAAGTGGGTGGTGGGAGAGCATTGAATTTCTTCGTCGTCCGCATCCCAACCATCCCGCCACAATCCGGCGAGGGCTCTCGAATAGCGAGAGATGTTTTAGCGAATTTAGGATGTCGCCAAAGGGTGAGTGTTGGAAGATGTCATGGCGGCGAAACTCCATGATCGGCGCCCAATCAGATTCGATTAGCGGGCGCGAGAGGTTGGTCCGCGAGTCGGAACCTCGAGTCCTGAGCTTTACAAGGACAAGGTTAGTGTTCAGCTCCATCGCCGTGGGAGGTGGAGCCCCCAAAGCGGTGTCCAGCCACGGTCCTTGATCTGCTGTGATCGGCTCGGGTGAGGGCGGGCGGATTCATATCTGACCACCGAGAGCCTTGTCCGTGGCGAGCTAAATCATGCCCATCGTGACAAGTCTGGCACGCCCGGTATGGCTCGAGTCCGTCGAAGATCAAGTCCCGCGGATGTCGGCCGTGAAGTTTAGGCTTCAAATCGACTGGCGGCGGGCGTAGCTTCGATCTGCTCGGATGGCCAAGTGAATTAGCCCGCGATCTGGCCGCCCGAATCTGAAGATCTGTCCGGGAGAAAAGTCTCACCACAGGCGGCGTTGTTGTTGATTGAAGAAGCCATCGAGCCTATCGGTGACAACACGGAGGAACTCTCAATGAAAGCACCAATGTCGGTGTCAAAACCGGCGGATCTCGGGTAGGGGTCCCGAACTGTGCGTCTAAGCGGATGGTAACGAGGAGACAAGGGACACGATATTTTACCCGAGTTCGGGCCCTCTTGATGGAGGTAAAACCCTATGTCACTGCTTGATTAATATTGATGATATGGGTAGTAAAGAGTGGATCTACCACGAGATCAAGGAGGCTAAACCTAGAAGCTAGCCTATGGTATGATTGTTGTAATGGAGGTTATGTCCTCACGGACTAAAGCCCTCCGGTTTATATAGACATCGGAGAGGGCTAGGGTTACAGTCGATTACAATGGTAGGAGATCTACATATCCGTATCGCCAAGCTTGCCTTCCACGCCAAGGAAAGTCCCATCCGGACACGGGGACGGAGTCTTCAATCTTGTATCTTCGTAGTCTTGGAGTCCGGCGGATGATGATAGTCCGGCTGTCGGACACCCCTAGTCGAGGACTCCTCACCTTCTATCACAGATCGAGGCAAGATTTTCTTTGCTAAATCGGATCCTTTCTAGAAGGAGTTTCTCTCGAAAGAAGTGAGTGGGAGGAAAGTAGAACTTGATGAGTAATGGCTGTACCTACTCCCTTATTGGAAAGTAGTTCATCACAGAACCGGTTCTTGTGACAACTACCAATTAGTGAGGAAGCTAATGATATTGATCATGAAACTTGAGATCAAGTTTCTCTTGAACCTCGTGGGTCTACAGAGTAAGATCCGCACAGTGTGGTGCGGTAATCCTATTACGGAAGTCATGTTACTTGACCATGATGAACCTCGAACTATGAGGAACCGATGATGAGCCCAGATTCATAAAATGGTGGAGGCCATGAAATCTTAGATGGGATCCATGTATGAAAACAAAGTATGGACTTTGGTTGACTTGCCCGATGATCGGCAAGCCATTGAGAATAAATGGATCTTTAAGAAGAAGATGGCGATGGTAATGTAAGCTGTCTATAAAGCTCAACTTGTTGCGAAAGGTTTTCGACAAGTTCAAGGGGTTGACTACGATGAGACTTTCTCACTGTGGCGATGCTTAAATCTGTCCGAATCATGTTAGCTATTGCTGCATTTCATGATTATGAAATTTGGCAAATGGATGTCAAAACTGCATTCTTGAATGGATTTCTGGAAGAAGAGTTGTATATATTGCAGCCAGAAGGTTTTGTTGATCCAAAAGGTGCTAACAAAGTGTGCAAGCTCCAGCGATCCATTTATGGACTGGTGCAAGCATCTCGGAGTTGGAATAAACGCTTTGATAGTGTGATCATAGCATATGGTTTTATCTGAGACTTTTGGAAGCTTTGTATTTACAAGAAAGTGAGTGGGAGCTCTGTAGCATTTCTGATATTATATGTAGATGACATATTATTAATTGGAAATGATATAGATTTTCTAGATAGCATAAAGGGATACTTGAATAAAAGTTTTTCAATGAAAGACCTCGGTGAAGCTGCTTACATATTGGACATCAAGTTTATAGAGATAGATCAAGACGCTTAATAGGACTTTCACAAAGCACATACCTTGATAAAATTTTAAAAAGGTTCAAAATGGATCAGGCAAAGAGAGGGTTCTTGCCCGTGCTACAAGGTGTGAAGTTGAGTCAAACTCAATGCCCGACCACAGCAGAAGATAGAGAGAAAATGAAAGATGTTCCTATGCTTGACCATAGGCTCTATCATGTATGCAATCTTGTGTACCGGACCTAACGTATGTAGCAATAATCTTGGCGGGAAGGTACCAAAGTAATCCAGGAGTGGATCCTTTGGACAGCGGTCAAGAACATCTGAAGTACTGAAAAGGACTAAGGATATGTTTCTCGTATATGGAGGTGACAAAGAGCTAGTCGTAAATGGTTACGTCGATGCAAGCTTTGACACTGATCCGGACGATTCTAAATCGCAAACCGGATACGTATTTTTATTAAACGGTGGAGCTGTAAGTTGGTGCAGTTCTAAACAAAGCGTCGTGGCAGGATCTACATGTGAAGTGGAGTACATAGCTGCTTCGGAAGCAGCAAATGAAGGATTCTGGATGAAGCATTTCATTTCTGATCTAGGTGTCATACCTAGTGCATCTGGACCAATGAAGATCTTCTGTGACAATAATGGTGCAATTGCCTTGGCAAAGGAATCCAGATTTCACAAGAGGACCAAGCACATCAAGAGACGCTTCAATTCCATCCGGGACCAAGTCCAAGTGGGAGACATAGAGATTTGCAAGATACATACGGATCTGAATGTTGCAGACCCGTTGACTAAGCCTCTCTCACGAGCAAAACATGATCAGCACCAAGACTCCATGGGTGTTAGAATCATTACTATGTAATCTAGATTATTAACTCTAGTGCAAGTGGGAGACTGAAGGAAATATGCCCTAGAGCAATAATAAAGTTATTATTTATTGCCTCATATCATGATAAATGTTTATTATTCATGCTAGAATTGTATTTACCGGAAACATAATACATGTGTGAATACATAGACAAACACAACGTCACTAGTATGCCTCTACTTGACTAGCTTATTAATCAAAGATGGTTATGTTTCCTAACCATAGACATGTGTTGTCATTTGATTAATTGGATCACATCATTAGGAGAATGATGTGATTGACATGACCCATTCCGTTAGCCTAGCACTTGATCGTTTAGTATATTGCTAATGCTTTCTTCATGACTTATACATGTTCCTATGACTATGAGATTATGCAACTCCCGTTTACGGAGGAACACTTTGGTGCTACCAAGCGTCCTGGCATGGCGGGTGATTATAAAGGAGTACTACAGGTGTCTCCAAAGGTACATGTTGAGTTGGCATATTTGAGATTAGATTTTGTCCTCCGATTGTGGGAGAGGTATCTCTGGGCCCTCCGTAATGCACATCACTATAAGCCTTGCAAGCAATGTAGCTAATGAGTTAGTTACGGGTGATGCATTACGTAGCAGTAAAGAGACTTGCCGTAGCGAGATTGAACTAGGTATTGGATACCGGCGATCGAATCTCGGGCAAGTAACATACCGATGACAAAGGAACAACGTATGTTGTTATGCGGTTTGACCGATAAAGATCTTCCTAGAATATGTAGGAACCAATATGGGCATCAGGTTCGCTATTGGTTATTGACGAGAATAGTTCTAGGTCATGTCTACATAGTTCTCGAACCCGTAGGGTCCTACGCTAACATTACGATGACAATTTTATTATGAGTTTATAAGTTTTGATGTACGAAGTTTGTTGAGTCCGGATGTGATCACGGACATGGCGAGAGTCTCGAAATGGTCGAGACATAAAGACTGATATATTGGGCGACTATATTCGGACACGTAAGTGTTCGGACTTTTTGGAGAAAACCGGGTGCTTGGGAGGTTCTGGAACCACCCCCTCCCCGGAGAGTAATGGGCCCTATGGGCCTTTTTTGGAGAGAGAGAGAGAGAGAGAGAGAGGCAGCCGGCATGGGCCGACGCCCCTTCCCTCTGGTCGGGAATTGGACTAGGAGGCGGCGCCCTCTTCCTCTCCCTCTCCCCATTCCTTTCCCCCTCCTAGTAGGAGTAGGAAAGAGGGAGTCCTACTCCTACTTGGAGGAGGACTCCTCCTCCTTGGCGCACCCTCTAGGGCCGGCCAGCCACCCCCCTTGCTCCTTTATATACGGGGGCGAGGGGGCACCCTAGGATACACAAGTTGATCTACGGATCGTTCCTTAGCCGTGTGGTGCCCCCCTCCACCATATTCCACCTCGGTCATATCGTCGCGGAGTTTTGGCGAAGACCTGCGCCGGTAGACATCATCATCGTCACCACACCGTCGTCTTGTGAGAACTCATCCCCGCGCTTTCTTTGGATCGGAGCCGGGGATCGTCATCGAGTGAGCGTGTCTGAACTCGGAGGTGCCGTAAGTTCGGTACTTGGATCGGTCGGATCGTGAAGACGTACGACTACATCAACCGCATTGTCATAACGCTTCTGCTTACGGTCTACGAGGTTACGTGGACAATACTCTCCTCTCTCGTTGCAATGTCATCACCATGATCTTGCGTGTGCGTAGGAATTTTTTTGAAATTACTACGTTCCCCAACTGATTCGCCCCCTTCCTTCACCGGGGGGGAAAGGGGAGGAGAGAGTAGGAGAAGGAAGGGGGTGGTGCTGAGGGAGTCTGGATTAGGGGTATCCGGACATCCGGACTATATACTTTGGCCGGACTGATGGACCGTGAAGATACAAGACTCAAGACTTCATCCCGTGTCCTGGTTGGACTCTCCTTTGCATGGAAGGCAAGCTTGGCGATTCGGATATTAGATCTCCTTCTTTGTAACCGACTCTGTGTAAACCCTAGCCTCCTCTGGTGTCTATATAAACCGCAGGGTTTAGTCCATGGAGGGACAATCATAATCATCATAGGCTAGCTTCTAGGGTTTAGCCTCTACGATCTCGTGGTAGATCAAACTCTTGTAATACTCATATCATCAAGATTAATCAAGCAGGAAGTAGGGTTTTACCTCCATCGAGAGGGCCCTAACCTGGGTAAAACATCTGTCCCTTGCTTCCTGTTACCATTAGCCTTAGACGCACAGATCGGGACCACCTACCCAAGATCCGCCGGTTTTGACACCGACATTGGTGCATTCATTGAGAGTTCCTGTGTGTCGTCGCTGCAAGGCTTGATGGCTCCTTCAATCATCAAAAACAACGCTGTCTAGCGTGAGACTTTTCTCCCCGGACAAATCTTCGTGTTCGGGCGGCCCGTCTTTGCTTGGGCAAATTAAGCAGCCATCTGGAGCAGATCGACAGCTACGCCCCTGGCCATCAGGTCAGGTTCGGAAACTTGAACTACACGACCGATATCCGCGGAGATTTGATCTTCGATGGATTCGGGCCTACGCCAGGAGCGCTGAACAGTCACGATGAGCACGACTTAGACCTGCTGTTAGACAATACTCGGGATATCGCACCTGCAGGAGCTCCGGACCTAAATCCGGGGCAGATTGCGATGTCCGAGGACGGGTGGATGTACCTCGCCCCACAGGCCGCTCACTCATCGGTGGTAGAGCCAAACACAGACTCCACCCCCAAGGATGCCTGTTTCATCGGACCCCCGGACTCGTGTCCGGCTGTAGGTTCCAGACCGCGCGCCCCCGAGCCCGCCGAATCTGGTTGGGCTCCGGTAATGGAGTTCACCACTTCGGATATCTTCCAGCACTCGCCCTTTGGCGACATGCTGAACTCATTGAAGTCTCTGTCTCTATCAGGAGACTCCTGGCCGAACTATGTCCGGCTCGAGTGGGAAGCAGGCGACGAGGAAATTCGTTGCCCCCCACCACCCACTTCATTGCATTGTCGAGATTTGGTGATGTGCTTGACCGACTCCAAAAACATCGGCGGTGTGGGCGGTCTGAGAAGAAGAACGAGGACCACCGCCCACGGGGCGCTGGACAGCCACCTATTTGTATGATATATATATATATATATGGTGGACACTCCCAAAGAAACCAATAGCAATGAGGCAATGGAGGATAGCCCCTCAAGGAAGAAGGCAAAGTATGGGTGTCATCAGCGCCACTCCAAGCCCCGCCACAACAATACCGGCACAGGAGTCAAAAACAATCCGAATGGTGCCGAAGATGAATACAATCCCGATCAGCCTGCCTTCAAGCAGGCCGGACGGGCGACGGATGGATACTTGGAGGAGAACAACTACATGCCCCCCCCCCCCCCGAAGACGAGGTGAGCCTTGGCGATGATGAATTCGGCGTGCCTGAGGATCCCGCAGAGCAAGTTCGCTTTAAGTGACGGCTTCTGGCCACGGCGAAAAGCCTGAAAAAGAAGCAACAGCAGCTCAAAGCTAACCAAGATTTGCTCACAGACAGATGGACCAAGGTCCTAGCAACCAAGGAATACGGACTCGACCGTCCCGCCAAAGAGTACACAAAGCACAATTCGCTACCTCAACCTGAGAAGGAGGTCCTAAAGCCCACACCCCGACGCCAATACACCATGGTCCGGGGCAATACGCAGGAAACGTAAGGCAGCATCCATAAACCTCGACGCAACAGACATAAGCGTCACAAAAATAATGATGACGACCAAGAAAAGGGAGTTGGTGCCAAATTCCGCGGCCCCCAGTCCGGTCAGCAGAAAAAGAACAGTTCAGGCCCATCCGGCCTGGGCAGCATACTCGACCAACCATGTCAAATTCATGGTACCCCTAGAATGGCGGCCAAGCATACCAATAGAGAATGCCGAATCCTCAAAACGAAACACCTGGCCGTGCGCCGGAAATAATGAAAGGAGGTCTCAGACAACGAGAAGCCCAGACCACCAAACATGGCGAGGTCAAAGGAAGATCCTTCGCATTAAAAAAATGACCGATCATCTCCGATCACATAGACCGTCTGGACAATATCAACCATAGCAATTTAATTGCACTTACCATCGACCCAATAGTTTGTGGGTTCCATCTCACATGAGCCCCTATGGGCATAAACAGCAGCCCATACTCGCTGCGCCAGGACAAAATTTGCCAGATAGGTATTGACCGCTCGAGGATCAATCCCATTAATAATATCTTTTAAAAGATGTCGTCCCAGGTGCAAAGGCCAAGTTTTACAGCCCCATCACCCTGGAGGTTGTCTTCGGATCACCAAACAAATACCATGCCGAAGAATAAGTCTTCGGCATTGTCTCCTTATACAGTAACTACCATATACTATCGGGATGAACCGCGTTGGCTAGACTCAACGCGGTACAACATCAGGCCAAACCCACGTGACATGGTCACAATTATGGGCAAGGCCGAACTCCACCCTAAGAGTGGAAATTATACCCTTTGCTGAGATAGCGAGTCGTGCTCATTTATCGAACTTTGATTGGCACCAACCACCGGACACCAACAGAGGAGTCCGAGCTACTTTATGGCATGATAGCACGGCTTGACGAGCTCGATCAGCACTGCGGTTCAACCACCATATGACATGCAACTGCCTCCAAGCATTTGTCTTCTGGTGACTTTTCTTGAGCAGATGGCGACAAGGAATCAGCTCGGACGCACAAGGCGGGAACACATAAGTACCCCCCAAGGAGACTGTCTGGATACACTTCGGATCCGCACACAACCTCCTCCAGTCCGGCCACGACAGGTTCCACCAGCACACCTCTTTTCATAAGCATAAACCATACTCATACGCGTAGACATGTCACTCTACTGCAATACGTAGACTTAAATAACACTTACCAGCCGTCGTTCCTCATTGACGCTCTTTTTTTTCGTCATAACGGCACCCGCACATAGTGTCATGCCCCACTATGCCAGGGGCTTCATAGTACTCATAATATCGCAACAAAGTCCGGCCACCTTCTCGGTCGCTCGGCACCCCGAACTTAAAGCACTATATGCATCAGCTCCGAATCATGTCTTGGGTCATTAGTTGGGTTTGCCCGGCTCCCATGTTTTGGTACCTTACATTCCGCTCCATCGGCTAAGGTAGCACTGGGAGAACTACTGCAATTGTGTCCCGGTTCTTCCGGACAAGCACCTCACTAGAGAAAGCCAAAAACTGACTGTCATGATACAGTGAGAGCTGGTCAGCTGTTCGAGAGGTTGTAAAATCTTTAAAGATTTATCCCGCATAATGCCATAACAAATGCAAAGTGCGACAGATCGGTCTTGATCGGCGCCCGTTAGAACCCTCGTCACGGTCTTTTCGAGCACCAGGGGCTGCGCCTACCATACTCGAATTCCTATGGCTAAGTGAGAGTGATAAAGCCCTATAGTCTGATTGCCTAGTTCACGGTGATGAACACCTCCTTCAAGGACCCAAAAATGGGATAAAGAGTGTTCAGGTATGTCCCGAACACCCCCGTACTTTCTACGTGGGGGCAGAAGCCGACAACTGGCCAACACTCAGGATTTATATATACTAAACGGCCGCACAGGAAGAAAAAACCTTCATATAACAGGCAATAAACAATAATAGTGCCAGTATCCCGCACTACAAAGGGCAGCATGAGCGCCTTGAGGAAATATAGTGTCTTTGGTACCTTTGTTCCGCCACAAAGCGGGCTCCTTTCAAGACACCTTCATAATATAATTCGGGCTTGCGATGCTCCTTACCCTCCGGTGGTCCCTCAGTCATCAGTTTTTCAGCATCAAGCTTCCCCCAGTGCACCTTCGCATGGGCAAACGCCATCGCGTGCACCCTCTATCTGAACCGATCGCTTAATGACTTGAGCCGAGGCAAGCACCAACAATCCGCTTCACGAGTCCGAAATGGCGGTTGGAATTGACTCAGCGGGCCGGTAGGAAGACTAAGTCCTTCATGGCTAGTTCGGTCACTTTAGTGCGATTCGACCGATTTCACTCGGTGATCAATAAAGGGCACCGGATAATTAGGCGCCAAATACTGCGACCAGAAATGCTTCTCCGCAGACTTCTTCTCTTCAGCCCGGTAGAATTGGGCAGCATCAGATATGCTGCGCGGCAGGTCCGCAAGCGCCCCTGGAGAAACAAGAATTCAGTTTGCCGCTTAGAGTTCCTCCTATTACTATGTAAAAACTGCTTTGAGTAAAAAAGCCTTACCAGCCGCAACCCTCCGTGCCTCCTGAATATCCTTCAGAGCACCTCAGGTTTCTTCCCGAGCATCATCTGCGGCTTGGAGAGCTTGGGCGAGTTCGGATTCTTTCCCTGCTAGACTCTGCTCCAGGGTCTCACTTTTCTTCATGGCCTCCTGAAGCTCTCGCTCAGCTTCAATGACCCTGGTCTCGTGCTTCTCGTGAAGAGCCTGCTCTGCGGCGGCCTTCTTGTCGGCTTCGGCCACAGCCTTCTTCAGCGCCTCAATTTTGGCACTCGCTCCTAGAGCATACAATACAAATATTTTCATCAGGCAAAACTACTCATTCGTGCTCAACTTAGCAAAAGGTTTCGACATACCTTGCTTGTCCTCCAACTGCTTCTTCACGTGGCCAAGTTCTTCTTCGGCCCGTTCCAGACTCTGCTTTAGTCCGGACACCTCCGCATTATGAGAGGCGGTCGTCGCTATAGACGCCTGTTTTCAAACAAAGGGATATATGTCATTAACTGAGTCTCCTGCGAAGCGGAAATTTGATCCCCTATCCGGCTCTCTCTCTTGCACCGAACAGTGCATCAGGGGCTACTACTCATACTATGACAATCTTCAAAGGTTTCTAAAAACATACCTCAAAGCCTTTTATAAGGCTAATGCAGGATTCATTCAGTCCGCTCTCAGCAGACTGAATCTTTTCAATCACCGCACCCATGAGGGCGTGATGTTCACCGATGATGGACGCACTCTTTAGCGCTGTCGATAGGCCGCCCGGAAACTCTGCTTGGATAGAGGTTGCTGGAGGAGCGGGCTTGCCTCCCTCCGTCGAGGGGGCTGCTCGCCCGATCTTGGAGCTTTAAAGGTCTCCAGGACCGTGTCCGGCTGCGGGCCGAATCTAAGATCGCCCCCGCCATCGACGATCATGGGAATCGCTGCTCCCGTGTATCCGGCCCCAGAGATATGCCCTCCTTGGTCCGGGTCCCGCTGTGATGACACCATGCTGTCGCGCCTAGGCTTCGGGGAAGGGGCCTCTGGAGGCGTCTCGCTCTCCAGGGCATCTGAGCTCAGCGAATCCTCCGATGAGCACTGTCCGGCATGGGACCTCGCCGGGCTGCACAAAGTACGGCGACAGTTAAACTACTACACCCTAATAACCCCGGGCACGTAGGCGTCTTTCGGATTTCATGTACTCACGACTTTACCAGGGGACGCTATTGGCAGCCATGGTGGACGCCTTCGGGAGGGAACTTTTCCCCCTCTTTGGTGATTCGGCCTCCAGGGATGAGGAAGCCGTCCTTTTCTTCCCTCCCCCCATGGAGGACTCGTCTTCTTCCTCCTTGAGGGAGTCCTGGACTAGGGGGTGTCCGGACAGTCGGACTATCATCATCGGCCGGACTCCAAGACTATGAAGATACAAGATTGAAGACTTCGTCCCATGTCTGGATGGGACTTTCCTTGGCGTGGAAGGCAAGCTTGGCAATACGGATATGTAGATCTCCTACCATTGTAACCGACTACGTGTAACCCTAGCCCTCTCCGGTGTCTATATAAAGCTGGAGGGTTTTAGTCCGTGGGACGAACAACCATTACAACAATCATACCATAGGCTAGCTTCTAGGGTTTAGCCTCCTTGATCTCGTGGTAGATCCACTCTTGTACTACCCATATCATCAATATTAATCAAGCAGGAGTAAGGTTTTACCTCCATCGAGAGGGCCCGAACCTGGGTAAAAACATCGTGTCCCTTGTCTCCTGTTACCATCCGCCTAGACGCACAGTCCGGGACCCCCTACCCGAGATCCGCCGGTTTTGACACCTACATTGGTGCTTTCATTGAGAGTTCCTCTGTGCCGTCACGATCAGGAAGGATGCCTCTTCCCGTCTTTAAAGACGGTACCATCACCTAAGGAGCTTTGGCCGCCGGCCAAACTATCCGGCTAGGTAGTTTTCTCATGACCGCCCGTTCGGCCACCGCTTCGATGATGACCTCTCGGGTCATCGAAAGCAATCTTCATGTAAACTCGGAATTCGTCGAGCAGCTGGATCCAATGGATCTCTCTTCCGTAAACGAGCTCTTGGATCGTATCACCGCCCTGGGAGTCGCTACAGACTACAACCAGATTGGGCTTAAAACCGATCTGAGAGAGATTAACTCTCCCCAGGTTACCCACCACGTTGCGGTGGTAGAGGAACAAAGCGGCGGCTCCTCTTCTGTATTAAAAACTAGTTATGTCCGGACTCTCGAACCCTCCATGCCGGATTTCCGCGGAGGGACGGACGTCGATCAAGCACTGAACCTAAAGTCAGGCATCGGACCAGACTCGTTGGACAACGTCCAACAATCCAAGCTTCCAAATTCGGAAACTTTCTGGCCTTTGAGCCTCAAGATGGGTAGGGTTCCGGACTCAATTCCACCCACCCACCCAAACATATGCAATCTATCTCAAATCCGGCAAGAGCCCGCTGAAACAGTACATCATTACTGGGCCAGATTCCTCCTGGTTATGGACAGGATAAAAGACTGCCGTGAGGAAAACACAATTTCAATTTTCTGCAATAATTGCACGGACAAGGGAATCATGAACGCCGTAAGTCGTCGTGAAATTACACGATTCGCCGACCTGGTGTCCATAGTACGCAAGTACTGTGCGATGGAGAGTTTCCGAGAAACCGAAACTAAGTTTTGGGAGAATCCGGCTCCGAATACAACCCTAGTCCAAAACAAAAGGGTGCATCATACTCAGGCACCAGGTACAAAAACCAAAAAGCAAAAACCCCATAAAGGGCACGGAACCGTACAGAGGGATGGCTCGGCGGACCTCGTAAAATTCCACGATCTAGGCGCCACTCCAACACATAGCCTTGAGCATGTTGGATCTTTGCGGCGGTGGCCAAAAGTGGCGAAGAGCTTCTAGCCCCAGAGAACCACTCTAACAGTACCAGTACGGTGTCAACAGTCTTCAAGACTTTCGCATCAAATAATATGCGGAAACGAACAATCCACAGCCTCACCGAAGTCTACCAAGTAGCAACAACAAATCCATGGAGCGACACGGCCATCACCTTCAATGCCAGCGACAAACCTAAATTCCGAACAGCCCGAGCACCAGCTGCATTGGTCCTCAGTCCAATAGTGGACGGCTTTCTTCTTACCAAGGTACTCATGGATGGCGGCAGCAGATTAAACCTCATCTACGAGGAAACTCTTCAAAAAATGGAAATAGATTGGAGCCGCATTAAGCGAAGCAGCACAACCTTTCGAGGAATAATCCCTAGCCGGGAAGCACGCTGCATAGGAAAAATCACACTTGATGTGGTGTTCGGCTCGCCGGACAATTACAGGTCCGAGGAGGTCATGTTCCAAGTGGCCCCATTGCGGATATCACGCTATATTAGGACGAGAGGCATTCACAATTTTTCGAGCCATACCCCATTACGGGTACATGAAGCTTAAGATGCCCGGGCCCGGCGGAATAATCACTCTCGTCAGTGATCCGGACACAGCACTCCGTGCCGAAAACAAGACAGCCGCACTAGCCCTAGAGGCACTATCCGAAGCCTTAGCAGCAGAAGAGCTCACGGCGCTGCGCTCCATGGTGAACAGGGACGATGTGATAAGAGGTCCAAGTCCACCTCTTTTACACCAGCGGACGAAATAGTCAAATTCCAAGTCCATCCAACGGACCCAACAAAGACGGCCTCCATTGGGGCATAGTTAAACCCTGATGTAGACGCCGCACTATGAGAATTCCTTCGGAAAAATTGGGACATCTTTGCCTGGCACCCTTCAGATATGCCAGGAATCCCACGCAGATTGGCAGAACACAGCCTAAACATCCTAAAAGGATTCAAGCCAGTCAAACAGGCTCTTCGGCGATTTTCCGAACCCAAAAGACAGGCAATGGGAGAAGAGCTAGCCAAACTATTAGAAGCCGGATTCATCAGAGACATCAAACATCCGGACTAGCTAGCAAACCTGGTAATGGTACCAAAGAAGGACAAATCTTGGCGCCTATGTGTTGATTTTAAAGACCTCAATAAGGCTTGTCCAAAGGATCCTTTCCCCTTCCCCGTATCGATCAGATAATCAATGCTACTGCAGGGCACGATTCATTGTGCTTCCTCGACGCATACTCCGGTTACCATCAAATCAAGATGGCGGAGGCAGACCAAGCCGCAACGGCATTCATTACCCCATATGGACCATTCTGTTTCAACACGATGCCCTTCGGACTTAAAAATGCCGGCGTAACATATCAGCGCATGATTCCGACATGTCTGGCTACCCAGATCGGAAAAACAATAGAGGCATACGTAGACGATGTGGTCGTCAAGACCAAACACGTCGAAACCCTAGTAGACGATTTGAGGCTCACATTCGACAACCTCCGAGCATATGACATTAAGCTGAATCCGGAAAAATGCGTTTTCAGCGTACCAGCCGGAAAGCTCCTGGGCTTCATTGTATCCGGTAGAGGAATTGAAGCAAACCCAGCCAAGATCCGAGCTCTGTCACATTGGATATCCCAAAAGACCTCAAACAAATACAAAAATTTTTGGATCGTGGCGGCTCTAAGCCGCTTCATCTCCGCTTGGGAGAAAAGGCATTGCCCTCTATCGCCTCCTCGGGCGCACGAACACCGAGTGGGCGGATGCTGCCACCGCCGGACTCGAAGAAATAAAAGCCATATTGGCAACAAATCCGGTCCTGGCTGCGCCTAACCTGGGCGAACCAATGTTGTCATATATCGCGGCAACACATCAAGTTGTAAGCGCGGTGCTCGTCGTCGAACAAGAAACAGAAGGGCATAAATTCCCTCTTCAAAAACCAGCGTACTATGTATCCACTGTCTTAACTCCCTTCAAGTCCCGGTACCCGCATTACCAAAAGATAGCATACGCGGTGTTCATGGTATCCCGGAAGCTCCGACACTACTTTCAAGAGTGTTCGATAACAGTGGCCTCCGAAGTGCCCCTCAACGACATTATAAACAACCGCGACGCGACGGGTAGGATTGCAAAATGGGCCATTGAGCTCTTACCATTCGACATAACTTACAAACCTCGGCGAGCTATAAAGTCGCAAGTATTGGCTGACTTCATTGCTGAATGGACCGAAGCCGAACTCCCTAAAGAGTACGGCGCATACTCCAATTGGATTATGCATTTCGACGGCTCCAAAATGTTGGCCGACTTGGGGGCTGGCGGTGTACTGACGTCCCCAACCGGAGACACAGTCCAATACGTACTTCAGATAATGTACACGGACTCCAACAATGCAGCCGAATACGAGGCCCTCCTACATGGTCTCCGGATGGCAATCTCCATGGGTATTCAACGCCTAGAGGTGCGCGGGGATTCAAACCTTGCAATATCCCAAGTAAATGGAGACTTTGACGCCAAGGATCTGAAAATGGCAGCCTGTCGTAACGCTGTCCTAAAAATGTCAGCTCGGTTCGAAGGACTCGAATTCCACCATGTAGCCCGGGATAATAACCAAGCAGCCGACGTGTTGGCACGCATCGGCGCGAAACGCGACGCTGTCCCTCCAAACATCTTCCTGGAACGGCTCTTTAAGCCATCCGTACTATGGGAAGAGGAGTCCGGAAATAACAACCCGGAAGCAACCGCACCACCCAACACAGAACAATCTGACATAATCGGCGGTTCAGCCGATGAAATAACACCTTCAGCCCACATGGCAGTAATTTCCCCGTGGACAGAACCATTCCTAGCCTACTTAATTAGGCAGGAACTTCCCGAAGACCAAAATGAGGCACGCTGCATAGTTCGGCGATCTAAAGCCTACAAGGTCCATGAGGAGAACTTTATAAGAAAAGCACAACCGAGTCCTTCAAAGGTGCATCTCCAAGAGGAAGGGCGAAATCTTAAGCTGAAATTCACGCCGGACTAGGCGGATACCACGCTGCAGCCCGGGCCCTTGTAGGTAAGGCCTTCCGACAGATTTTATTGGCCGACGGCCCGGCAGATCTCAGACCTAGTCCAAAGATGCGTCGATTGTCAGCTCTTTGCTAATCAGAGCCATATGCCACCCACCGCCCTCAAAACTATACCCATCACCTGGCCGTTCACGGTCTGGGGGCTTGACAAGGTTGGACCCCTTAAAGGGGGAACCCACAAGCAAAAGTACCTATTGGTCATGGTGGACAAATTCACCAAATGGATAGAGGCCAAGCCAGTTAAAATGGCTGAGTCCGGACCAGTGATAGACTTAATATCCGGGGTAGTACACCGTTACGGCATCCCCCATAGCATCATTACCAATAACGGCACGAACTTCATGGCCGACGAGGTCAAACTCTGGTGCAAAAATATGGGCATTAAGCTCAATTACGCTTCAGTCTATCATCCTCAAACCAACAGCCAAGTTGAGCGAGCAAATGGTCTGATAATGAGCGGCATCAAGCCCAGACTAGTGCGGTCCCTTACGGAATCTAACACGCACTGGGTAGAGGAGCTTGACTCCGTACTCTGGGGGCTGCGGACCACACCAAACCGTATGAAAGTGCAACTAATCCCCGGGTGGTTTTGGTAATTAATAACAACATATATATCATTGAACTAATAGTTTCTTGAGAATCATTTCAGAAAGTTCAGTGATATGGGTATGGCAATGACTGAAGAAGTGGACCCCTCAAAATGCTAAGGCAAGCATTGGCAAAAGCTCAAGACTCCATTTTTGGTTTAGTGATCCAAGATCACATTGAGTCTATAGGAAAGCCAATACTATTAAAAGGGATGAGGTTATGTTAATGATCTGGTTGCTCAAAGTGCTTAGTGATATATCTCCTAAACTATCAGCAACTCTCACTTCAAATATACACTCATAAGTAATCTCGGTCCCACCGATTTCCTAAACTCACCACACCGAGATGAACCACCTCACCACAAAGCCAAACCCTAGAAATTTTGGATTTTCCGATTCGAACTCGGTCTCACCGAAACTAGTGTTGCCAAGCTTCAGAAACATACGTCATCAAATCGGTGTCACCGAGATGATGAAGTCGGTCCCACCGAGATTGGCAAACCCTAGTCTTTGGAAGAATCGGACTCACCGAGATTGTATTTTCGGTCCCACCAAAAATCCCAACGTTCACAAGATTTGAACTTTCGGTCTCACCGAGTTGTCAACTTCGGTCCGACCGAGATTGGTCAAATGTGTGTAGCAGTTGGATTTTGTGTGGAGGCTATAAATACCCCTCCACCCCCTCTTCATTCGTGGAGAGAGCCATCAGAAAGAACTACCACTCCTACCTTACATTTCTGAGAAGAAAACTACCTACCCTTGTGTTGAGATCAAGTTGCTCCACTCCCACCATATGAAGCTTGATCTCTAGCCTTCCCAAGTTGCTTTCCACTCAATCCTTTCTTCCACCACAGCCAAATCAGTGAGGAGAGTTGAGTGTTGGGGATATTATCATTTGAAGCACAAGAGCAAGGAGTTCATCACCATCAACACCATCTATTACCTTTTGGAGGGTGGTGCCTCCTAGATTGGTTAGGTGTCGCTTGGGAGCCTCCGTCGAGATGTGGAGTTGAACCAAGAAGTTTGTAAGGGCAAGGAGATTGCCTACTTCGTGAAGATCTACCCCGAGTAAGGCTAGTCCTCCGTGGGCGTATGCCATGATGGCATAGACAAGGTTGCTTCTTCGTGGACCCTTCGTGGGTGGAGCCCTCCGTGGACTCCCGCAGCCGTTACCCTCCGTGGGTTGAAGTCTCCATCAACGTGGATTGACGATAGCACCACCTATCGGAACCACGAGAAAAATCTCCGTGTCTCCAAATTGCGTTTGCTCTTCTCCACCTCTCTTTACTACATGTGCAATTTACTTTCCGCTGCCTATACTCTAGAATTTCATGTGTAGGGTGATACTTGACTTGATCATCATCATGAATCTGCCAAAAACTTGTCTTTATCAAAAGGCTGAATTTTTATATTGTCAAGTAGTCTAATCACCCCCCTCTAGACATACTTTCGATCCTACACCGTACCACAGGATTCACACCATTCTTTATGGTATACGGCGCAGAGGCAGTTTTGCCCTGCGACATAATTCATGACTCACCTCGAGTGCGCATATGCGAAGAAAGAGAAGCCGAGCTGGATTGGCGGGGACAGCTTGGGCGCATTGGAGGAGGAACGCGATGTGGCAAAGGCCCGTTCCGCATTCTATCGCCAGCAGCTCGAAGATAGCAAAGCGGAGAAGCACGGGCTAAAACTTACAATGTTGGCGAACTAGTTCTACGCCTGTCGGACAAGAAAAAGGACAAACTCAAGCCCAAATGGGAAGGTCCCTTCATCATCGAGCAAGTCCTGACCAGCGGAGCATACCGTCTGTGAAATGCATCGGACAACTGACTCGAGCCGAACCCATGGAACGCAGCCCGCCGCCGAAGATTCTACGCCTAGCGCCGGACTAAGAGTTCGTCTCCTTCCTCCATCCACATTTTCACATTTCAGCTGTCTTTTCTTTCTCTCTTTTCTCCCACCTTTTTCATAAAAGCCCTTGAGGGCCTATTTGCGCATTGTTCGCACACACTTGATGTGCTACCCGCACTCATTATACCTGGGGGCTTCTTTAACAGAAGCTTACTTATACGGGCTTCATGCCCAGCACATGTGTCAAACTTCCACATGTACCTTTTATTCACCATTATATGCATCGATATGACTTAAGTTTTGGCCAAGCTGGGTTGCCTGGCTCCTGTGCTTACCCCTACGTTCCCGATTGTTCGGCTAGGAGGTAAAGGGAGCACCTCTGCGATTGTTACTGCCGGGTCAGCCGAAAGCTAGCGTTCTTAAGGGAATATTCGGTCGGTGACTTGAAAGATGATTTTTTACACATTTATTTATCTGCCCCCAGATGTTTTCTCCGCTCTTTTCGTAGTGGGACATGCACTTTAGGGCATGCCTCCGAGAAAGGAACCCTTGAAGGAACTATTCTCCCTGGAAGATGTTTCTTACTAACCATGTAATATAACATAACTAGTTGGGCACTTGTCTGATAAAGCACTAATGACCCCTACGCCTGGTCTCCATGCATGCCCCGGTTTTAACATAACCGAGAAGGTATTCGGACGCACTCCGGACTCTAGGGTCCCGAGGTTGAAGTGAAAAGGTCGGCAAAGACAAACGATCTACAATCCGGCTAGAAGGCATTTTACATGTCATTTTAAATACATCGTCAAATCGACTGACTGTACTCCTCCTCAATCCTGTCTAACAGGCTGTCTAACTTACAGTCCCGTTGGGAATACTTAGCGGCCAACTCTACTTGGTTGTACACTAAGCTCACAGGGATCTCCTTCCCATTGGGCCCCACAGGTCCGACCTCGGCCATGTGGTCTTGATCCGCCTTCTTGTGTAACGGTTGGATTTTGTGTGGAGGCTATAAATACCCCTCCACCCCCTCTTCATTCGTGGAGAGAGCCATCAGAAAGAACTACCACTCCTACCTTACATTTCTGAGAAGAAAACTACCTACCCTTGTGTTGAGATCAAGTTGCTCCACTCCCACCATATGAAGCTTGATCTCTAGCCTTCCCAAGTTGCTTTCCACTCAATCCTTTCTTCCACCACAGCCAAATCAGTGAGGAGAGTTGTGTGTTGGGGAGATTATCATTTGAAGCACAAGAGCAAGGAGTTCATCATCATCAACACCATCTATTACCTTTTGGAGGTGGTGCCTCCTAGATTGGTTAGGTGTCGCTTGGGAGCCTCCGTCGAGATGTGGAGTTGAACCAAGAAGTTTGTAAGGGCAAGGAGATCGCCTACTTCGTGAAGATCTACCCCGAGTAAGGCTAGTCCTCCGTGGGCGTATGCCATGATGGCATAGACAAGGTTGCTTCTTCGTGGACCCTTCGTGGGTGGAGCCCTCCGTGGACTCCATGGCCGTTACCCTCCGTGGGTTGAAGTCTCCATCAAGCGTGGATTGACGATAGCACCACCTATTGGAACCACGAGAAAAATCTCCGTGTCTCCAAATTGCGTTTGCTCTTCTCCACCTCTCTTTACTACATGTGCAATTTACTTTCCGCTGCCTATACTCTAGAATTGCATGTGTAGGGTGATACTTGACTTGATCATCATCGTGAATCTGCCAAAAACTTGTCTTTATCAAAAGGCTGAATTTTTATATTGTCAAGTAGTTTAATCACCCCCCTCTAGACATACTTTCGATCCTACAAGTGGTATCAGAGCCTTGGTCTCCATTGTATTGGTTTCCATTGCATTGGACTCCATAAGCTTGGTTTCACAACCTAGGAGAGTATGGCGTCTAGTGAGGGTAATTTTCGTAGAGGTCCTTACTTTGATGGTTCAAACTTTGCTAGTTGGAAGCATAAAATGAAAATGCATATTCTTGGACATAACCCTGCCGCATGGGGCATTATTTGTGTTGGTTTGCAAGGTGAATTCTTGAGGAAGGAAAAGTTCGGATCGTGAAGCTACAGCGGATGAATTGCGGATGTTGCAAAACAATGCTCAAGCTTGTGACATTCTCTTCAATGCTTTGTGTCCCGAGGAGTTCAACAAAATTAGCCGTCTTGAGAATGCAAAAGAGATTTGGGATACTTTGGTGAAATGCACGAAGGTACCGAGTCCGTGAAGGAATCAAAGCTAGATGTTCTTCAAGGTCAACTTGACAAGTTCAAGATGAAGGAAGGTGAAGGAGTCGCTGAAATGTACTCTAGGCTTGCTCTCATCACAAATGAGATTGTCGGCTTAGGAAGCGAAGAAATGACCGATCGATTCATCATCAAGAAGATTCTCGAGCTTTGGATGGAAAGTATGACACCGTGTGCACTTTGATCCAAATGATGCCAAACTACAAGAATCTCAAGCCTACGAAGTCATTGGAAGAATTGTTGCTCATGAGATGACACTTAAAGATAAGGAAGAGCTTCACAACAAGTCAAGTGGTGCTTATAAAGCTACAAGGGATGCTCCCACAACCTCAAGTGACAAGCTAGTTTCCAATGAAGAGATAAGCCTAATGGTGAAGAACTTCAACAAATTCTACAAGAGTAGAAGCAAGGAAAGAAGCTCAAAGTCTAGATCATATGATGAAAAGAGATCTTCTAGTCGTGATCGAAACTGCTACAATTGTGGAAGACCCGGACACTACTCAAATGAATGTTCGGCTCCCCACAAGAGAAGAGAAGAATCTCCAAGAAGAAGAAGCTCAAGAGAAGAGTCACCTCGGAAAGAGAGAAGGAGTAGAGATGATCGCTATGAACGAAGATCCTCTCGGAGAAGCAAGGATTCGGAGAGGAAAGACAAGTCATCAAGGAGCTACACAAGAAGAAATCATCAAGATCATGTAGGTGAATGGGTCTCCGGCTCCGACTCCGACAATCACTCCGAAAGAAGCTATCACTCCAACTCCGACTACAGTCAAGATGAAGGTGTTGCCGGTCTTGCTCTCGTGTCCTCCAACTCCAACTCCTATGACTTGTTTGATTCACCAAATGAGGGAATTGGAAGATGCTTCATGGCTAAAGGCCCCAAGGTATCACACCCTGAATTCATTGACTTTGATAGTGATGAGGATGACTTGCTTGGTGAAGATGAGCTTTTACATGACAAATCTAGTGAGCCTAGTAATGATGAACATGCTAGTAGTCTTTATAGTCGAGAAGAGTCGAATGACAATGCTATGAAGGAGATTGAGCGTTTAACTAAAGAACTAAACACTCTTAAGTTAGCTCATGAAACAACTCAAGAAGATCATAGAGAGCTCCTAAGATCTCATGAGAAGCTACGCTTCGAGAAGCTCAATCTAGAGCAAGAACATGAGTTTCTAAAAGCAATCAATGACGATCTTCGAAAGAAGAGTTCTTCCTATCTTGCCAAACGACTTCTCTTGTCTAATTTCTTGCCACCTATTAAAACTAAGCATGACAAGCATAAGAAAAATTCTTCATCTAGTAGTAACAATAACCATGCTAAATCTAATGTTGTTACCTCTAGTAGTTCTCTTGATTCCACTAACAATGTTTCAAGCCAAGTTACACTTGAGCAAGAAAATAGTTTATTGAAAGGGATTATAGAGAAAGGTGTCTACAAGAGCCTTGCGGAAGCAAGAACTTTGAGGAAATTGTTCACAAGCAAGGAAGGCAGGAAGAATCAAGGAATTGGTTTTGAGCGAAAGTTCAACGCCGAGGGTGTTGAATGGGAAGAAGGTCAATATCCCACTCCAAAGTTTGTTTCTCAAAAGGAGAAGTATGATCCTACTTCTTCCAATGTGGAACAAGCACAAGATGACCTTCCACCACAAGACCACAAGCTAAAAGGCAAGGACAAGCTTCAAGAGGATATTGATGCATTTATTGAAGCACCTAAAGCCATGGTCAAGTGGGTTCCCAAGGAAACGTCAAGTTCTACTTCGTCAAGCTCAACTACAACCCCAAGGATTCCCATCAAGATGATGTGGATCCCGAAGAAGAAGAACTAGAGAGTTCTTGAGGGTGACTCCGCCAACATACTTCACTCATATTCTTTTTGGCAAAACTTGTGCAATCAACTTCCACATCTTGCACTAGTTCATGGAGTCACAAACCCTCTTGTTGGTAAGTCAAGGGACAAGGTAATCATTGCTTTCATGGACATCATCTATTGTGAACTTCAATCTATGTCCATGGATATCCTTGTTTGTTCCTTGTGGGACTAACCCATGTAGGTATTGAAAGTGCACGAATCCAAAGGATTGCTCCCAACTCTTGATGATCTTCATCAACATTGAGCATCCACATCTTCAACATCTACATGAAGTCTTCTCGACAACCCAAGGTTAGTTTGACCCTTTAAAGGGGTTCTCACATCTAGGGGAGCTTTGCTCTAAAGAATTGAGCTAAAGCATCTTCAAATGATGTGAACACATTAATGCTCTATGTAAAAGTGGTAACCCCACTTGTGCTTAAACGATGAGTATGATCTATGATCAAATGTTCTCATTTGACTCCTAAGTCAATATACTCATATAAAGATGACCTAGTCATCGACAATTTGTGTGATAGTAGCTAGAGTTTTGTTTGTGCATGTTTGACACATATTTCATTTGCTATCTTATTGTGTGAGCATGTTGGATGCATAATTTTATCCATTCGAGGACATCCATTTGTTGCTTTGGTCTTTTGGATTTTTTCGACCAAATGGATGGACAAGAATGCCTAAGTTCCTCCCCTAGCTATCTATGCTTTCTTGTCTCAAATTCTATTCATGCTTACATCACAAACTTTGAACAAGTCATTTTGGACCCTCCGAGTGAGGAGCACTTGAGCCACCGATCCGTCAAAGGCTAACTTCCAAAACCTTCTAAGTGATTTCGGTCGGACCAACCCACTCAAACTCGGTCGGACCGAAAGCATTTGATTGATCTAGGTTTTCACCTCGGTGAAACCGAGTTGTGATTTTCGGCGTGATCAAGTGTGTAATCGTCTGAAGTTATCCATCTCGGTGCCACCGAAGTTTTACAACTCGGTCCCACCGATAACTAAAGGGTATATATACTCGAGGGCAGCAGCGTTGATTCCTACTTCAAACGCCTCGCCCCAAACCTCTTCTTTGCCGTCGCCGTGGTCTCCGGATCGTCTCCGTAAATGCGCTTTGGCGCCCTCGCCGCAGGTCTCCGTCGCCGTCAGCGGACATTATCTCCGCGCCGTTGCCGCCAGAGAGAACTCCACCAAGTTAGGGTGAGTTTGATCCTCTCGTGCTCCATCTCCGATTCAATGCACGATTGGTTTGCCTAGCATCTTGCCACGTTTGAGATCTTCCTTAACACCAGATTAGTTCCTTTGAGCGAAATTGAGTAAAAGTTTTAGGGTTAGGTTTCCGCCGAATACATCTCGGTAAGACCGATTTTACATTCTCGGTATGACCGATTTGGCCTCTGGCCATTGCTGCACTTTCGGTCCAACGAGTTGTGCAAATCGGTGCGACGAAATGAGGATTTAGTGAAACCCTAGTGTTTTCGACAGATCGAAACCCACATCGGTCCAACCGAAAGTGGTGTGAATGCTTCATTTGAACACTTCGGATTCACGAATTTTAAACTCGATCGACCGAACTACATTACGTGAAAACCTAAAACTGAAATTTGAACTCATTTTTTGCAAAATCTTCGCAGTTTGTGATAACTCTTCTACTCTGCCTACACCTTAACTATTCACGGGTTGTCGGCCATGTCGATGCGGTGACAGCGAACAGTCCGAGTCACCAATTGTGATATTCCGAGGCGGGCACTAGTCCCGAGGCAGTGACTTTTCAGATGATGGTGAGAGGAGCACACCAAGTGGTTTGCCTCCTGCCGCCACCGGGGCGTAAAGAAGAGGAACTCGATGAAGAAGATTCGATTTCATTGTGAAGAAGAGGTCTCCTCCAAGCCAAAGAGAAAAGTTGTTGCCAAAGAGCATCAAGGGCAGCAAACCAAGAAAGGTACCGATAAAGTGAAGAAGTCCACTGTTGCCAAGAAGCTGAGTATGGAAGAGGAAACTTCAAGCAAGGTGAAGAAAACTTCCAAGAGGAAGAGGATTGTGCATGATGATGCAAGAGAGGAAGATGAGGATGAGGAAGCACCCCAGCCTCCTCCTCGAAGTCTAAGCTCATGGGTGATGCCATCGAGGCAGGAGCACCTTCAAAGCCCAAGCCATCGGCTCCAAAGAAAGGCAGCTCAAGCCAAGCTTCCGCTGCCAAGCCCAAGAAGATTGTCAGAACATTCCAGCTTCAGAGAAGAAGAAAGATAATGTGCCACCAATGAGTCGGATGATGAGGCACTGTATTCTGAAACTTAATCGAGAAATTGCCAATTCACAATGATGCTCATCCTCGAGTGAGAACATGAAGGAAAGAAAGGATAGAGGTCTCGGGCTATGGAGACAAGTTGATCCATATCTTTGTGAGGAGAAGAACTGCTGTTGATCCAAGATTCCACACCGAGAGCAGCGGGACTTCTATGAGGCTGTGCTAATGGACAAGAAGCCCATAGTTGCGAGACACTGCTATCGTTATCGGGCATACATTGTGATGAAAAGCACAGAGACTTCTTTCCACATGTGCATGAGAGCTTCCTTGCATGTGGTGTTGCAGATTTTGTTGGTCGAAGTCGATGATTGGAATGATGAGATGATCATGCAATTCTATGCCACACCCATTTCTATCCGGATGGAAAGATCACATGGATGGTGAAGGCCAAAGATTCTCTTCAACTGTTGAAGAATGGGCAGCACCTTCTGAATGATCCGGTCTTGAGAGAGAGGATGATGTTGATGTCTATGGTATTCCCAAGAAGAACCATGAATCTATGAAGAATATGTACAACAAGGTACCAGCTAAGGATGTAGAAATCTGGAAGCTCGGCTCAGTGTATCATCTCCAGGCAGGTCTACCTACCACAAACACTATTCTGAGGCATACCTTGATGCCCAAGTCTGGAGATCATCGCATGATTAGAGGGTATTCTATCAACATGCTGCATATACTTGATCAGAAGGCACCTTTCAAGGTGATGGATTTGATAGTTGAGACTATCAAGAGGACTGCAGCAGACCAGAAGAGGTCATGTGGCTTTGCCCCGCACATTCAGATGCTTATCAATGCCAAGTTTGGCACGGGCACATACTTGTTGGATAGACCACACTTGCCACTGCAGCCTGAGCATGAGGACAATGAAGTTGTGATGGATGAGGAGGATCCAACATCAGTTGAAGGTCAAGCAAAGGTAGAAGCTGCCAAGCAAGCCAAAGCTGAGAAGGAAGCAGCAGCAGCAGCAGCTAAACCCAAGAGTGTTGGAGAGCAGCTCCTTGAAGCTACCCAGAGGATTGAACAACGCTGGCGGCATTATGCGATCTCGGGAGAGTCTTGAGAGGATTGTTGAAGACAAAATCCATGCTCTAGATGTGAAGCTGACTGAAGTGCAAGTCACTGTCAACAAGCTTGAGGCAGATATCGAGGAAGCAAAGAGGGAGAAGGAAGAGCTCATGCGTGAGATGCAGGATGACCTAGTCCAGGATGATTATGAACAGCCTGCTCCGGTTCCCACAAGACCCCGATCAGCTGCTATTCGATGGATGACACAGGACTACAGCCTCAAGACCTCCACAGCTCCATCGGCCCAGCTCCAGCTCCGGTGTCCACTCCTCCGGCTCCACAGACATCGCGAAGTCATCGCCGATGCTGCCATCTCAACTCCATCAACCTGCATAGAGCCGCCAAACAGAGTCCCTAGTGACGTTTAGCTCTATGCCTTTTCGAACTTTTTGATAACTTGTTGCCAAAGGGGGAGAAATTGTATAGATCATAGGACTTCGAGAGAGAGAGAGTGCTCGCTTTTGCTCTTTCGTTTCATTTGCGGTCTTTTGAGATACTTTTGAGTTTTTGAGACATTCCGTGTGTTTGATACTCGATTGTTCTACTTTGATGAGTGCTTGGTCGTACTATGCCTTAATGTGTGCTTAATGCTTATCATATGCTATTCATATCTTGTATGACCATTTACTCATGTCTTGGTGATTGGGTGCATGCTATTCATTCTTATCATTTTGTGCGCTCCACCAAGATGTATGTGACATGGAAGAGTGACCCATGGTCCTAATCGATTGTGCATTTGCATTCAAACGCAAATCTTAAATAATGCACAAATTTAGGGGGAGCTCTTGCTTATCACATACTTCTCAAAGCGATGATATTATTCATTGATTATATCCTTTGTCGAAGCTTTGATCTATATGTTGTCATCAATTACCAAAAAGGGGGAGATTGAAAGTGCAACTAATCCCCGGGTGGTTTTGGTAATTAATAACAACATATATATCATTGAACTAATAGTTTCTTGAGAATCATTTCGAAAGTTCATTGATATGGGTATGGCAATGGTCAAGAAGTGGACCCTCAAAATGCTAAGGCAAGCATTGGCAAAAGCTCAAGACTCCATTTTTGGTTTAGTGATCCAAGATCACATTGAGTCTATAGGAAAGCCAATACTATTAAAAGGGGATGAGGTTATGTTAATGATCTGGTTGCTCAAAGTGCTTAGTGATATATCTCCTAAACTATCAGCAACTCTCACTTCAAATATACACTCATAAGTAATCTCGGTCCCACCGATTTCCTAAACTCAGTCACACCGAGATGAACCACCTCAGCCACAAAGCCAAACCCTAGAAATTTCGGATTTTCCGATTCTGAACTCGGTCTCACCGAAACTAGTGTTGCCAAGCTTCTGTAACCTTCTGTCATCAAATCGGTGTCACCGAGATGATGAAGTCGGTCCCACCGAGATTGGCAAACCCTAGTCTTTGGAAGAATCGGACTCACCGAGATTGTATTTTCGGTCCCACTAAAATCCCAACGTTCACAAGATTTGAACTTTCGGTCTCACCGAGTTGTCAACTTCGGTCCGACCGAGATTGGTCAAATGTGTGTAACGGTTGGATTTTGTGTGGAGGCTATAAATACCCTCCACCCCTCTTCATTCGTGGAGAGAGCCATCGAAAGAACTACCACTCCTACCTTACATTTACGAGAAGAAAACTACCTACCCTTGTGTTGAGATCAAGTTGCTCCACTCCCACCATATGAAGCTTGATCTCTAGCCTTCCCAAGTTGCTTTCCACTCAATCCTTTCTTCCACCACAGCCAAATCGGTGAGGAGAGTTGAGTGTTGGGGATATTATCATTTGAAGCACAAGAGCAAGGAGTTCATCACCATCAACACCATCTATTACCTTTTGGAGGTGGTGCCTCCTAGATTGGTTAGGTGTCGCTTGGGAGCCTCCGTCGAGATGTGGAGTTGAACCAAGAAGTTTGTAAGGGCAAGGAGATCGCCTACTTCGTGAAGATCTACCCCGAGTAAGGCTAGTCCTCCGTGGGCGTATGCCATGATGGCATAGACAAGGTTGCTTCTTCGTGGACCCTTCGTGGGTGGAGCCCTCCGTGGACTCCCGCAGCCGTTACCCTCCGTGGGTTGAAGTCTCCATCAACGTGGATTGACGATAGCACCACCTATCGGAACCACGAGAAAATCTCCGTGTCTCCAAATTGCGTTTGCTCTTCTCCACCTCTCTTTACTACATGTGCAATTTACTTTCCGCTGCCTATACTCTAGAATTTCATGTGTAGGGTGATACTTGACTTGATCATCATCGTGAATCTGCCAAAAACTTGTCTTTATCAAAAGGCTGAATTTTTATATTGTCAAGTAGTCTAATCACCCCCCTCTAGACATACTTTCGATCCTACACCGTACCACAGGATTCACACCATTCTTTATGGTATACGGCGCAGAGGCAGTTTTGCCCTGCGACATAATTCATGACTCACCTCGAGTGCGCATGTACGAAGAAAGAGAAGCCGAGCTGGATTGGCAGGATAGCTTGGACGCATTGGAGGAGGAACGCGATGTGGCAAAGGCCCGTTCCGCATTCTATCAGCAGCAGGCTCGAAGATAGCAAAGCAGAGAAGTACGGGCTAAAACTTACAATGTTGGCGAACTAGTTCTACGCCTGCCGGACAAGAAAAAGGACAACCTCAAGCCCAAATGGGAAGGTCCCTTCATCATCGACCAAGTCCTGACCGGCGGAGCATACCGTCTGTGAAATGCATCGGACAACCGACTCGAGCCGAACCCATGGAACGCAGCCCGCCGCCGAAGATTCTACGCCTAGCGCCGGACTAAGAGTTCGTCTCCTTCCTCCATCCACATTTTCACATTTCAGCTGTCTTTTCTTTCTCTCTTTTCTCCCACCTTTTTCATAAAAGCCCTTGAGGGCCTATTTGCGCATTGTTCGCACACACTTGATGTGCTACCCGCACTCATTATACCTGGGGGCTTTTTTAACAGAAGCTTACTTATACGGGCTTCATGCCCAGCACATGTGTCAAACTTCCACATGTACCTTTTATTCACCATTATATGCATCGATATGACTTAAGTTTTGGCCAAGCTGGGTTGCCTGGCTCTGTGCTTACCCTCACGTTCCCGATTGTTCGGCTAGGAGGTAAAGGAGCACCTCTGCGATTATTCCGCGGGTCACCGGATGTGTACCTCGGTGGGTGAAGCCGAAAGTTAGCGTTCTTAAGGGAATATTCGATTCGGTGACTTGAAAGATGATTTTTACACATTTATTTATCTGCCCCGGATGTTTTCCTGCTCTTTTTCAGTAGTCCGGACATGCACTTTAGGGCATGCCTCCCAGGGAAAGGAACCCTTGAAGGAACTATTCTCCCTGGAAGATGTTTCTTACTAACCATGTAATATAACATAACTAGTTGGGCACTTGTCTGATAAAGCACTAATGACCCCTACGCCTGGTCTCCATGCATGCCCCGGTTTTAACATAACCGAGAAGGTATTCGGACGCACTCCGGACTCTAGGGTCCCGAGGTTGAAGTGAAAAGGTCGGCAAAGACAAACGATCTACAATCCGGCTAGAAGGCATTTTACATGTCATTTTAAATACATCGTCAAATCGGTGTTGTACTCCTCCTCAATCTCGTCTAACAGTCTGTCTAACTTCTGATCCGTTGGGAATACTTAGCGGCCAACTCTACTTGGTTGTACACTAAGCTCACAGGGATCTCCTTCCCATTGGGCCCCACAGGTCCGACCTCGGCCATGTGGTCTTGATCCGCCTTCTTGTACCGCGTCTTCACCATGGCCCAGGCCTCCCTGGCACCTTGACGGCAGGCCGATATCTTCCATAAACGGAAGCGCTGCCGCGCTCCCTGAAGCTTCTCCGCAAGCTCTCCAAGGCCCTCGGGTAGGGAGAGTGACGGCCATAAGGCCTGGACGACGCTGCTCATCTCCTGCCGAACACGTTCGAGCAGTTGCACCAGCTCGAGAAGTTGGTCACCCGTTGAACCGGGCATCTCCTCCGCAGGGCGACCTGTGAGCACACCTACAGACATATTTCTGTCAATTGACTTCCTCGTCGAACTCTTCTTTTCAAAGGAGTTCACTCAAGCACTTACTATAGATGCCGCGACGAAGCCGATGATTCTCCTTCACGGCGCCAGACAGCTCGGCTCGAACACCCTTTAGCTCTTCTCCCAGCTGGGTGTGGGCATCCTGGAGTTTGTTCCTCTCCTGCTACACCTTCGTAAGCACCCTCTCGCCGGCCTTCAGCTGGCGCAGTAGTTGTTGCTTGTCCGGATCAAGTCCGGCAACATCTGCAATACCATTGTCAGATTTATACGTACGCCGCACAACGCTTATCTTTTTGAAATAATGTGTTACCAGAGGGGGTCTCTATGCCTCCTTTTGCGGCAGCTACTGCGGCCTCAAGTTGGGCCTTGCACTCTTGTAGCTCCTGGGACAATTGGGTATTCTTCTCTGTAAGATCCTGCACATTATATGATCCTTAAATCAGTTATTTTAACTACTTTAAGTCTCGGGGGCTACTGGCATATACAACTATTATAATCCCTTACCCGTATGTCTTTTACATACTGCTCCATGGCTCTGGTTAAACCATGTTGAGCGGCATGGAGGAGCGCGTCTCCCGCGTTAAAGGCATTCAACGCCTCTGGGGAGAAACACGCGTCACGCAGAACTGTCCGGCGACGCCTATGATTCATAGCGCTCTCCACCTCAGACCTGGTGGCGGACAGCCTGTCAGCATCCTCCGTTGGAGGAGTATCCGGCTCGCGCCTTGTGCTCGCCTCCCCCTCCGGACCAGGTGTTGGAGCCTGGCGGGCGGAGGCTAGGTTGTCAACCTCTCCGAACATAGTCCGGCGAGTGCTCTTTCTCCTGGAAAAGTCATGAGCGTTAATACACCTCCAGGGAACCCTTTTCCTGAATAACGGTCGCGAGCTATACCATTGCGGTGACGTTTCGATTCGCACCGCACCCCTCTTCCGGTTGCGGGGCCGGACTGACCCTTGTTGGTCCGCCGCCGCGGCTTCGGCTTCCCGCCTTGAAGGCACCTCCTGCAAGACACCGTTGTATACGGTGGTCAGAAATACGCAAGGATGAAGTAATAGTGTTAGGATTCCGGTCATAATTACCTGGGAAGCCAGAGTTAGGCCGGGGTAGTCAGCCGTGATGGCGACTAGAGCATTGTCCATGCTGAGTTGGTGGAACACCCCGTCAATTAGCTCCACCTTTATGTCCGGATCCTCTTCGGAGGCCGGATCAAGGGATCTTCCCGGATCCTCGGGTTGTGGGGCCGGACTATGTATGCTCTCCACGTTCCGACGCAGTTCGTGCGTCAAAACCATAAAGTAAGGTACTTAACTTTGAAAGCACGGGTCGGATAAATAAACGTCCGCTTACCCAGCTCCGAGGGTTATTCATCGAGAACCCGTTCGATGGGCTTGTGTGGAGGAAGTCCTCTTTATCCCCCTTGTACAGGCCGGACAGGATCTTTACTAGATCAGCAGCCGATCCCGGCCCCTTACGGCCATGACGGGTGGCGTCGTTCTCCCTGTTGAAATCCCACATGGGGTGGCCCCTATATTGGAGCGGCTGCACCCCTCGCATGATGCATACAGCCATGACTCCAATCATGGTTAATCCGGAATGGGCCAGCAACCTAATCCGGCCCATCAAGTAATGGACGCTCTTGTCTTCCTCCTGTTGAGGGCTCCGTGGGCGCCAACTTAGGCGCTTCTTCAGAGGAGCCTTGTTGAACTCCGGGAGGCCGATCCGAACTGGGTCCGGCAGTGGAGCATCTTCCACATAAAACCATTCTGAGGGCCAGTCTTCGGACGCCTTCTTTGGGGTTCCGGATAGATATCCAGTCCCGGCGATGCGCCATATTTCGGCTCTGCCCACTTGATATATTGACCCCTCGTGAGAACGGGGTACGAGGCAGAATAACCTCTTCCACAGCGCAAAATGGGGCTCGATGCCCAGGAACAGCACGCAAAGAGCTACGTAACCCATGATGTGCAGAATGGAGGTGGGCGTGAGGTGATGAAGCTGGAGTCCGTAGAACTCCAGAAGCCCCCGGAGAAACGGATGAATGGGAAATCCGAGCCCCCTTATTAGATAAGGGACGAAGCTTACCCGCTCCCCTTTGGAGGGACTAGGGGTGGCCTCCGCTTGCTTTCCACCTTTGTAAGTGGCCATCCCGGCTCGGACCGGGACCATAAAGGCCGGAGGAAGGTATCCCTCCGCTTGGAGCATCACCAGCTCATTGTGCGGAATAGAACATCTCCTCCAATCTCTTGGCGGAGGGCTGGGAGCACGAGAGAAGGAGCCGCGTCAACGGTCCATGATGGAATGGATTTTTGGTCAGAAGCGCTCCGATGAGTACTCGCGGTAGGAAGATGGTATGATTTGGATCTGGATTCTTGCCTCTCTTATAGGCAGGTTATTTGCGCAGCTAGGGGGTAAAATATAAAAGATACCCTGGCCTTTCGCATTCGTGCGACGCGTGGAAGAGGGCCATTATTGGGCGTGGAAGCCAAGGAGCGCAACATTTGTAAGGGTGCCGGACACTATTCAGCAGGCACATGGAATTTGAAGGAGAACCCGCCTTGCAACGTCGAAGACAATATATGCGCTGGACTCGTCGTCATTGAAGCCTGGTTCGGGGGCTACTTGAGGAGTCTGGACTAGGGGTGTCCGGACAGCGGACTATCATCATCGGCGGACTCCAAGACTATGAAGATACAAGATTGAAGACTTCGTCCCGTGTCCGGATGGGACTTTCCTTGGCGTGGAAGGCAAGCTTGGCAATACGGATATGTAGATCTCCTACCATTGTAACCGACTCTGTGTAACCCTAGCCCTCTCCGGTGTCTATATAAATCGGAGGGTTTTAGTCCGTAGGACGAACAACCATTACAACAATCATACCATAGGCTAGCTTCTAGGGTTTAGCCTCCTTGATCTCGTGGTAGATCCACTCTTGTACTACCCATATCATTAATATTAATCAAGCAGGAGTAGGGTTTTACCTCCATCGAGAGGGCCCGAACCTGGGTAAAAACATCGTGTCCCTTGTCTCCTGTTACCATCCGCCTAGACGCACAGTCCGGGACCCCCTACCCGAGATCCACCGGTTTTGACACCGACACTCCTCCTCTTCGTTTTCGGAGGAGGGATGGGCGCTGGAGTCTTTGGATTTTGCGTACGAAGTGTCGCGGCGACGGAGACCGCTCCGGGTCTCCTTGACCTTCTTGGAGACCTCTTTCTTCGGCGCCTCATAAGGCGCTGGGACCAGCATCTTCGTCAGAAGAGGTCCGGCAGCGGGGCCGGACAGTGTATCCGCCCCACCTTCTTCGTCCATTCCTGGGATTATTGTAGAAAGCATGATAAACCGTCTCCCTCGAGATATGCCAGCTAAACATGGATAGACTGAACATAGCAATGACTTACCGGACTTGCGGAGCGGGACAGTTGATACCCGCGGTCTTCGGCGGAGACCGGCCACGGTTTACCGGACTTGAACAGCACCTTCCAGATGTCCTTGTGTGAGGAGCCGTAGAGCTCCCGTAGGGTCTGGTGCTTGGCTGGGTCGTATTCCCACAAACTGCAGGCTCGGTGCTGGCAAGGGAGAACCAGGCGAACTAACATCACCTGGACTACATTGACGAGTTTGACATCCTTGTCTACCATGCTCTGGACGCGTGTTTGGAGCATCGAGAGCTCATCAGATGAGGACTAGTTCAGGCCCTTCTTGGGCCAGGACGTGAGCCGCAGCGGGGCTCCGGATCTGAATTCAGGAGCAGCGTCCCACTTTTTACGGTGCGGCTCGGTGATATAGAACCACTGCTGCTGCCACTCCTTGATGGAATCATTGAAGGTGCCCGTCGGCCATGTGACCTTGGGCATCTTGCTCACCATGGCGTCGCCGCACTCAGCGTGCTCGCCGTTAACCACCTTGGGCTTCACATTGAAGATCTTCAGCCATAAGCCGAAGTGGGGCGAAATGCTGAGGAAGGCCTCACACACGACGATAAACGTCGAGATATTGAGGAAAGAATTAGGGGACAGATCATGAAAATCAATCCCGTAATAATACATGATGCCACGAACAAATGGGTGGAGGGGAAACCCGAGCCCGCGGACAAAATGAGGAAGAAACACGACCCTCTCGTGGGGCTCCGGATTGGGGACGATCTGTCCCGCCGTCAGAAGACGATGGCCGATTTTCTTGGCCAGATACCCGGCCTCTCGAAGCTTTTTGATATCCTTCTCCCGGATGGTAGAGGCCATCCATTTGCCTCCTGCTCCGGATCTGGACATCTTTGGAGAAACCTTTTTTGGTGGAGGAGATGAGTGCTTGGGCGCTAGGGCTTGAGCGAAGGGGAATGGACAAGCGGAAGGGAAAGGCGTGGGTAAGGAAGAAGAAGCCTTATCTCTTTATAGAGGCAATAAAAACTTTTTGTGCCTCCCTACTTGCCTGGTGGAACCCACTCGATCCCCATTCGCCGCTATTGGCGGTGCGATTGGGCTGCCCGTGCCCATATTAATGAAGTCCTCGCGATAAGGGGAACACGATCTCCGCTTCGACGAGACGTGCCCAGGAAACCACCTCGCAATATGTGCGGTGGTTGGTTGTGGAAAGACGGTTCAATAATAACTCGACCATGATGCTATGTCATGTTGTCTAAAGATGTCAGCAGATTACATTTCTGGAATATCGTTCTCTCCATGATGGCATGTGAAAATCGTCTTGCAGATCCGGGCACAATTTAAGTGTTCGGTAATTCTTTGGAGTATTCGGAGATGGAACCTGCCTTGCAATGCCAAAGACAATCTACACGTCGGACTCATCATCATTGAAGCCTGGTTCAGGGGCTACTGAGGGAGTCCTTAGCGGGTATCCGGACAGTCGGACTATATACTTTGGCCGGACTAATGGACCGTGAAGATACAAGACTCAAGACTTCGTCCCGTGTCCTGGTGGGACTCTCCTTTGCATGGAAGACAAGCTTGGCGATCCGGATATTAGATCTCCTTCTTTGTAACTGACTCTGTGTAAACCCTAGCCTCCTCCGGTGTCTATATAAACCGAAGGGTTTAGTCCATGGAGGGACAATCATAATTATCATAGGCTAGCTTCTAGGGTTTAGCCTCTACGATCTCGTGGTAGATCAAACTCTTGTAATACTCATATCATCAAGATCAATCAAGCAGGAAGTAGGGTTTTACCTCCATCGAGAGGGCCCGAACCTGGGTAAAACATCGTGTCCCTTGCTTCATGTTACCATTAGCCTTAGACGCATAGATCGGGACCCCCTACCCGAGATCCGCCAGTTTTGACACCGATAGCGCCCCCTTTCCTAGTCCACTTCAGTCTCCTCCCTTGTGGGGGGCGCACCAGCCCCTTGTGGGATGGTTAGCCTCCCTAATATGGCCCATATGTCCCATATCTTTCCTTGAGGGGTTCCGGTAACCCCTCTGGTACTCCGGTATGTACCCGATACACTCCAGAAACCTTCTCGTGTCCGAATACTACCTTCCAATATATCAATCTTTACCTCTCAACCATTTCGAGACTCCTCATCATGTCTGTGATCTCATCCGGGACTCAGAACAACCTTCGGTCACCAAGACACACAACTCATATAATACATATCATCATCAAACGTTAAGCGTGCGGACCCTTCGGGTTCGAGAACTATGTAGACATGACTGAGACACCTATATGATCAATAACCAACAGCGGAACCTGGATGCTCATATTGGTTCCCACATATTCTAGGAAGATCTTTATCGGTCGAACCGCAATGTCAACATATGTTATTCCCTTTGTCATCGGTATGTTACTTGCCCGATATTCGATCGTCGGTATCGCCATACCTAGTTCAATCTCATTACTGGCAAGTCTCTTTACTCGTTCCGTAATGCATCATCCCGCAACTAACTCATTAGTCACATTGCTTGCAAGGCTTCATATGATGTGCATTACCGAGAGGGCCTAGAGATACCTCTCCGATACTCGGAGTGACAAATCCTAATCTCGATCTATGCCAACCCAGCAAACAACTTTGGAGATACCTGTAGAGCACCTTTATAATCACCCAGTTACGTTGTGACGTTTGATAGCACACAAGGCATTCCTCCGGTGTCCGGGAGTTGCATAATCACATAGTCGGAGGAATATGTATTTGACATGAAGAAAGCAGTAGCAATAAAACTGAACGATCATTATGCTAAGCTAACGGATGGGTCTTGTCCATCACATCGTTCCACTAATGATGTGATCCCGTTCATAAAATGACAACACATGTCCATGGCTAGGAAACTTAACTATCTTTGATCAACGAGCTAGTCTAGTAGAGGCATACTAGGGACACGGTGTTTTGTCTATGTATTCACACATGTATCAAGTTTCTGTTAATACAATTCTAGCATGAATAATAAACTTTTATCATGAATAAAGAAATATAAAATAACAACTTTATTATTGCCTCTAGGGCATACTTCCTTCAATCTTGTTATACTTGATGGTTTTTCGCACTATGTGTGGACCTTACCATTGCGTTGTAAGTCGGATGTCATCTCCACTCTCGCCGCCTTCTACTCCTATGTTTTCACGCAGTTTGGTCATCCCATTCTTGTGTTTCAGATATATAACAGGAAGGAGTTCGACAATCTAGTTGTTCGCACTCTCCTCACCACACATGGCACGACTTTTCGTCTCACATGCCCATACACTTTGTAACAGAACAGTCGCGATGAGCATGTCCTTTGCACTCTTAACGACTGTGTTTGGACCCTTCTTTTTCACGCCAATGTGCCTCCGCGCTTTTGGTATGATGCTCTCACCACCGCATTGATGTCTACTACACAACCTTCTTCTTGTAGACGTTGTTGGGCCTGCAAGTGCACAGGTTTGTAGGACAGTAGAAAATTTCCCTCAAGTGGATGACCTAAGGTTTATCAATCCGTAGGAGGCGTAGGATGAAGATGGTCTCTCTCAAACAACCCTGCAACCAAATAACAAAGAGTCTCTTGTGTCCCCAACACATCCCATACAACGGCAAATTGTATAGGTGCACTAGTTCGGCGAAGAGATGGTGATACAAGTGCAATATGGATGGTAGATAAAGGTATTTGTAATCTGAAATTATAAAAAACAGCAAGGTAACTGGTGATAAAAGTGAGCGTAAATGGTATTGCAATGGTAGGAAACAAGGCCTAGGGTTCATACTTTCACTAGTGCAAGTTCTCTCAACAATAATAACATAGATAGATCATATGAAAATCCCTCAACATGCAACAAAGAGTCACTCCAAAGCCACTAATAGCGGACAACAAACGTAGAGATTATGGTAGGGTACAAAACCACCTCAAAGTTATCCTTTCTGTTCTATCTATTCAAGAGTTCATAGTAAAATAACATAAAGCTATTATTTCCGCTCAATCCATCATAGAGTTCATACTAGAATAACACCTTAAGAAACAAGTCAACCAAAACCCTAATGTCACCTAGATACTCCATTGTCACCTCAAGTATCCGTAGGCATGATTATACGATATGCGTCACACAATCTCAGATTCATCCAACCAACACAAAGTACTTCAAAGAGTGCCCCAAAGTTTCTATTGGAGAGTCAAGAAAACGTGTGCCAAATTCTATGCATAGGTTCATGGGCGGAACCCGCAAGTTGGTCACCAAGACATACATCAAGTGGCACATGATATCCCATTGTCACCACAGATAATCACGACAAGACATACATCAAGTGTTCTCAAATCAAAGACTCAATCCGATAAGATAACTTCAAGAGGGAAACTAAATTCATCACAAGAGAGTAGAGGGGGAGAAACATCATAAGATCCAACTATAATAGCAAAGCTTGCGATACATCAAGATCGTGCCATAGAGAGAACACGACAGAGAGAGATCAAACACATAGCTATTGGTACATACCCTCAGCCCCGAGGGTGAACTACTCCCTCCTTGTCATGGAGAGCGCCGGGATGATGAAGATGGCCACCGGTGATGGGTTCCCCCTCCGGCAGGGTGCCAGAATAGGCTCCCGAGAGGTTTTTGGTGGCTACAGAGGCTTGCGGCGGTGGAACTCACAATCTATCTTCTTCGTGGATGTTTTTAGGGTACGTGGGACTATATAGGAGAAAGAAGTCGGTCGGGGGGTGCTCGAGGGGCCCACGAGACAGGGGCGCGCCCAGTAGGGGGGGGGGCGTCCCCCTATCTCCTGGCCTCCTCGAGGATCTTCTGACGTGAACTCCAAGTCTCCAGGATCATATTCTTCCAAAAAATCACGCTGCCGAAGGTTTCATTCCGTTTGGACTCCGTTTGATATTCATTTTCCTCGAAATACTAAAATAGGCAATAAAACAACAATATGGGTTGGGCCTCCGGTTAATAGGTTAGTCCCCAAAGTAATATAAAAGTGTATAATAAAGCCCATAATCATTCATAACAGATAATAAAATAGCATGAATGCTTCATAAATTATAGATACGTTGGAGACGTATCAGCATCCCCAAGCTTAATCCCTACTCGTCCTCGAGTAGGTAAATGATAAAAGAAAGAATTTATGAAGTGTGAATGCTAGAAGGTGCACAAGTTTGATCAATGATAATTGCAATCACCTTTTCTAGCATGATAATATGTCATAACAGTAGTTCATCTCATAAAACTTCTCACGATAAAGTAACGAGTAATTCACACATCAAAGCATAGACCATAAACTTTCTTGAAAACTAGCAAACTTCATTCTCAGTCATCAAACAATTGCAATTCATCTTATTTTCAGGAATAGCAAACTCCACATACTCAACTATCATATAGTCTTCTACAATTCCTAACACTCACGCAATACTAATGGTTATGGAGTTTCCATCGGACACTGAGAAAGATAGGGGCTTATAGTGTTGCCTCCCAACGTATTCACCTTTGGGTGATGTCAACAATAATAGGTCATGCTAACTTACATCCAATTGGATATATATATCAGGGTCTTCCCAACACGAGGTGCTTGCCAAAGGATAAAATGAAAAAGGGAAAGGTGAAGATCACCTTGACTCTTGCATAAAAATAAAAGACATAAAGTAAAAGATAGGCCCTTCGCAGAGGGACGCATAGGTTGTCATGCACTTTTAGGGTTGGATGCACAAAATCTTAATGCGAATGAACGTCACTTTATATTGCACTTGCATATGGACCTTTATTATGCAGTCTGTCGCTTTTATTGCTTCCATAACAAGATCATATAAAGCTATTTTCTTCACACCAAAAGATCATACATATTTAGAGAGCAATTTTTATTGCTTGCACCCATGAAAACTTACTTGAAGGATCTTACTCAATCCATAGGTAGGTATGGTTGACTCTCATGGCAAAACTGGGTTTAAGGATATTTGGAAGCACAAGTAGTATCTCTACTTGGTGCAAGGAATTTTGGCTAGCATGAGGGGGAAAGGCAAGCTCAATATGTTTGAATGATCCATGACAATATACTTTAACTGAGATGTGCGAAAACATAACCCATTACGTTGTCTTCCTTGTCCAACATCAACTCTTTAGCAAGTCATACTTAATGAGTGCTCCCAATTATAAAAGATGTCTACGATAGTATATTTATGTGTGAAATCTCTCTTCCTTCAATATTCTTTCATGAATTGTTCAAGTGACTAATACAATGCTTGCTAACTTTCAATAAATTTACAACCTCTACTTCTTAGATGTGAAGTCACTACTCGCCATGGGATAAGAAAATGAAACATATATAATTTCAGATTTATGACAATCAACTCATTCAACAATTTACTCATAGGATATATGTGAAGCACACGAGTAAATGAAAAACTACTCCAGCAAGATATAAGTGAAGATCAATGAGTAGCTAAAAATTATGTAACTATATGAAGACTCTCTCTCATTGAAGAATTTCAGATCTTGGTATTGTATTCAAACAGCAAGCAAAACAAAATAAAATGGCAATGCAAGGATAGCAAAACTCACGTGAAGAAGCAAAAACTTAGGCTCAACCGATACTAACCGATAGTTGTTGAAGAAGAAAGGTGGGATGCCTACCGGGGCATCCCCAAGCTTAGATGCTTGAGACTTCTTGAAATATTATCTTGGGGTGCCTTGGGCATCCCCAAGCTTGAACTTTTGTGTCTCCTTTATTCCTCTCATATCATGGTTTATCAAAAGCTTCATTCACAACAAACTCAACAAGAACTCGTGAGATAGGTTAGTATAAACCAATGCAAAACCTTATCATTTTCATCAGAATCGCTTGGTAGTACTAAGGTAGGGTACCTCAAGACCCCAACTTGTGCACGGCAGCCCCACTCCCCGCAACCAGATCCATCAAATGCTTGCCGGAGATCATCTCCGCTCCACACCAAGCCGCTCAAGAACGAAGTATATAAGATAGAAACTCAAGACCCGGCAAGAGGAGCTTGCCGGAAGGCCATTCTGTGCTCAAGGCTACGTCACTCCTGCAGATCCCCATGAGAGGAGCTCGTCGGGAGGACCAAGACCACATCACGAAGACACGCCTCGGCGCCCCACGCGCGCCTCGGCGAGGACCCGAGGCGGCAAGTCACAGAGCCGACAAGCCCGGCCCGGCAAGGTCAAGGCCCGGCAAGGTGCTTGCCGGAGAACTATGCTACGTGCCGACTCCGGCTCATTTGCCCACGTCGCCTCCGGCCTTCTCCAGAGACGCGTGGCGGGTGGTCAGATCTTGCATGAAGAATGCGGTGGCACTCATGGTGGTGGCTTCGCCGCCGTGGCGAAAGAAGACGAATGGCGGGAGCTTTTGGGCGACGGCGACGGGCATTTAATGCCCTTGTCCCTCTCTGTCAAAAGTAGGTAGAAAGCATCGAGCTGCACTGCTCCTCAAGACTGCTTCAACTACCACCTCTTTTACATTTTACCCCTCTACCCTATGTTGACACTGTCGGTGACCCTTGCCCTATAAAAGGAGGCCCATGCACAACGGGGGGTTCACTGCTGGCAACTCTCACGCTCGGGAAGCCACCTCTGTAGCTCTTCAAGCCCAAGCACAATACAACACAATGCAGCAAGAGGGTTTACGCGACCATCGCGCCAAGCCGGGTAAAATCTCGCGCATCGCCTCGATCGCTCTCCGCAGCCTCCGCCTGCATCAACACACGAAGGGCCCTGCCCCATAGGTGCCGCGCCACCCATCCGCCGCGACATCTCTGGCGCGCCGGTAGGGGGCGTCGAGGTTATGCGAACTGATCCGGCGTCAAGGCCAAAGACTCTTCATCAACCTCTCCGGCCTTCGGCTGCCAGCTTTCATCGACAATCGCGTCATGGCCTCAAGACGAGAGCCGAGGGTCGCAGACCCATCCCGTCTTCCCCGCCGCCGGAGCCGACGGCGGGCGGAGACGCCGGTGGAAGGGTGGACACCGGCGAGGGTGCTCGCGGTGCCACCAGATCAAGGCGAGGCGGAGGACCACGCCGGCCTCCGTAGACCCACGCCCATCCCAGCGCACCACAACCCAGCGGCGCCGTGCCACGAAGATGGTGCCCGCATCTTGGGGCTAGAACATGCCGGGCTCATGGATGCTCCGGACTCGCTGTCGAGCATGAGCAAAGCGAAGCGCCGACAAGACCCTGCTCCTCTTATCGCTACTAAGAGTCCGAGCACGACCCGTTCCTCGCGCCGCCGCTCCCGCTCCCCTACGCCCGCAAGCGTGTCTCTTGAGCGCCACGCGCCGCCGAGGACGCGCCATCGAGCTCTAAGTCCGGCGAGGACGGCTCGTGCTTACTCCGACGAAGCGCAGCCTCGAACGCCTAAGCCCGGCGAAGACAGCTCTAGCGTTCGTTCCGCAAATGCACCTCCCGAGTGCTGCGCCGCCCCAGAACGCACCATTGGGCACCCCCGGTAGTGCGAAGAAACAAGAAAAAGAAAAAGCTAAGTCGCTCGCTTCGTGCGAGCACTCCTTAATATCATGCTTTTATTCGTTATATCCCTCTCGCATTTGTCGTTTGTGCTCAAACCTGCACGCCGAGGAGCACGCTTGTGGATAGCCGCACCCTTACTTCGCTCAACACACTCAACGAGTAAAAGAGCGCGGCGACCAGCCGCACCCTCGCTTCGCTCGAGTCCGCCGGCAAGTTAAGTTGCGTCGCGAACTAGACACGCAAGGTTGCTTGCCGGAGCGACGCCACCAGCGGGCTGCTGATGTCCCAGACTCGAGAAGCGCGTTAAGCGCCGACAAGTTCCTCGGCGTAAGGCTAAAGCGCACAAAGGATGCTGGGTAGAGGGTGTAACGTTGCAAGCCTTGCCGTGAGATGCCCTTGGTATGAGAGGCTTGGGCAAGAGGAGCCAAGTCGTGGCCCGCCACGTGCTTGTTTTGTTTCCGAGTCCGCTCAACAAACACAAGTGTGCTGCAGCACCCTTATCTTGCTTCCGAGCCACGCCGACAAGTTAAGCGTCAGAATCGGCCCGACAAGGTTGCTTGTCGGAGGCGACGCCACCAACTGGCTGTCCCATGGTCACTAAGCGTGTCCCCGGCAAGCTCCCCAAGAGCGTGAAGTACAAACATACGAAGGACAAAACCCGACATCGCCTTGCTTAGCCAAGATTTATATACACATACATGTGCATTGAGCAATCGCATATCTACCTCAGCTATTTTCATGGCTAAAATTGCAGCGACAAGGAGAACCAAAAGACCACACCAGCGCTTAGGATCCGGCAAGCCCGGTCGCCGGGCTGCAATTGCTAAGGCTCTCCTCGGCAAGCCAGCCCACTGGGCTGCGAACGCCAAGATTCGTCTCCGCAAGCTAGAGTTTTGGGGCTGCTATTTCAGATAAGTTTTTCATCCTCGTCATGCATCCTCTCATGGACAGGGAGATGCGGATCGCGTCTTTGAACGATCGTGTCTTGTAAAACCAGACGTGGAGGAACCGAAGTCGTGGCCCGATTCGTGCTTGGTTTGTTTCCGAGTCCGCCAACAAACCCAAGTGTGCCGCTGCACCTCTACCTTGCTTCCGAGCACCTTTCGGCAAGATAGACGTCAGAATCGCCCGACAAGGTTGCTTGCCGGAGTGACACCACCAGCGGGCTGTCCTGATGTCGCTAAGCGTGTTCGCCCAAGCAAGCTCCCCGATAGCGTAAGCACATACAAGGCACGCATCAAGTAAAAGACTCATCCCGCAAGCTTTCCCTCTTTTCATTAAAAACATCCAATTTAGTACAAGTCCATGGAGGATGAAAAACATGATAGAGAGGATTACAAGTTCTTAAATGCAGCTAATGCCCGAGGGCTTACAATCTGAAAAGATAAGGTGCCGTGATCCCTCTCCTTTCTCTGCTCAGAGTTCAGGAGGTAGGTCAGGAGCCCCGGCAAGACAGCTTGCTGGAGAGAAGACCCTGCAAGAAGAGCTTGTCGGGAAGGGCGAAGGAGCGACTAGGAGGGCGTGGCGGAGACGCCGCCGTGCCTCAGAGCTGCGAAGGTGACGGGCATGGGGAACGATGCCCAAGAACCAGCGACAAGCCCTCGAAGCCGCTTGAAGAGCCACGGCGCGAAGACCCGTGCATGAGGGCCGCGTGGCGAAAAAGCGGAGCCAGAGCGACAGGTGAAGCGACCCCGCTCTGCGCCACGATCACGGGGTGGATGCCTTGAAGGCTGCATGCGCCGCCCACTCCTCCCACGACACCGCAATCAACGCGTGCCGTTATGGGAGGGGAGACGACAGATGCAAAGAAGGATTCGACGCGCCATGGGCTTCACAGCCGTGCCTTGTCTTGGGCCTGGCCCAACAGCGCTCGGCACCGTGTATGGCCCAGGCCCGGGGGCTCCTGTCGGTGTACTAAGGTAGGGGTACCTCAGTACCCCAACTTGTGCACGGGCAGCCCCAGCTCCCCGCAACCAGATCCATCAAATGCTTGCCGGAGATCATCTCCGCTCCACACCAAGCCGCTCAAGAACGAAGTATATAAGATAGAAACTCAAGACCCGGCAAGAGGAGCTTGCGGGAAGGCCATTCCTGTGCTCAAGGCTACGCCACTCCTGCAGATCCCCGGCGAGAGGAGCTCGTCGGGAGGACCAGAAGACCACATCACAGAAGACACGCCTCGGCGCCCCACGCGCGCCCTGGCGAGGACCCGGGGGGCGGCAAGTCACAGAGCCCGACAAGCCCCGGGCCGGCAGGTCAAGGCCCGGCAAGGTGCTTGCCGGAGAACTATGCTACGTGTTCAAGACTCCAGCTCATTTGCCCACGTCGCCTCCGGCCTTCTCCGAGACGCGCGTGGCGGGTCAGATCTTGCATGAAGAATGCGGTGGCACTCATGGTGGTGGCTTCGCCGCCGTGGCGAAGAAGACGAATGGCGGAGCTTTTGGGCGACGGCGACGGGCATTTAATGCCCTTGTCCCTCTCACAAAAGTAGGTAGAAAGCATCAGAGCTGCACTGCTTCCAAGACTGCTTCAACTACCACCTCTTTTACATTTTTACCCTCTACCCTATGTTGACACTGCCGGTGACCCTTGCCCTATAAAAGGAGGCCCATGCACAACGAGGGGGTTCGACTCGCTGGCAACTCTCACGCTCGGGAAGCCACCATGTAGCTCTTCAAGCCCCAAGCACAATACAACACAATGCAGCAGAGGGTTTACGCGACCATCGCGCCCTGCTGGGTAAAATCCTCACAAGATCGCCTCGATCGCTCTCCAGCGCAGCCTCCGCCTGCATCAACACACGAAGGGGCCCCGGCCCCATAGGTGCCGCGCCACCCATCCGGCCGCGACAGTAACAAATCACTAAAATTATTATTCCACATTGCATACTAAATGCCTCTGCATATTTAATACTCCTATCCTCAAATAGAATCATTAAACAAGATAACATATGCAAACAATGCAAACATAACAGCAATCTGCCAAAACAGTACAGTCTGTAAAGAATGCAATAGTATCAATACTTCCCTAAATCCAAAAATTATGAAATAAAATTACCACTGTAGTAAATTTATCAGAGATTAATATGCAAAAAATTTCAACATTATACCATTCTCTGACTTTTCTAGGGAATTTTTGCAACAGCGGTAAACTTTCTGTTTTCAAACAGCAACATGTATAGTAGCAAAATAAGCATGGCAAAGGCTATCCTTGACATTTTTATTGAAACTAAAGATGCAAAACATTATTATAAATAACAGCAAGAAAATATTAACAAAATAAAATGATTATCCAAGAAAAACACATATCATGTGGTGAATAAAACATACAGCTCCAAGTTACCGATGAACGAAGACGAAAGAGGGGATGCCTTCCGGGGCATCACCAAGCTTAGGCTCTTGGTTGTCCTTGAATATTACCTTGGGGTTCCTTGTACATCCCCAATCTTAGGATCTTGCCACTCCTTATTCCATAGTCCATCGAATCTTTACCCAAAACTTGAAAACTCCACAACACAAAACTCAACAGAAAACTTGTAAGCTCCGTTAGTATAAGAAAATAAAACCACCACTTAGGTACTGTAATGAACTCATTCTAAATTCATATTGGTGTAATATCTACTGTACTCCAACTTATCTATGGTTCATACCCTCTGATACTACTTATAGATTCAGTAAAATAAGCAAACAACACACAGAAAACAGAATCTGTCAAAAACAGAACAATCAGTAGTAATCTGTATCAAACGTATACTTATGGAACTACCAAAAATCCTACAAAATTAGGAAGCCCTAAGAAATTTGTGTACAAATCCATAGAAAAAAGAATCAGATCAGAAGCACGTTTCTGTGAATTAACAAAACTAGTTTACTGGGTGCAAAAATTTCTGATTTTCAGCAGGATCAACACAACTATCACCGTAAGCTATCCTAAAGTCTTACTTGGCACTTTATTGAAACAAAAGCTATAAAACATGATTACTACAGTAGAATAGTCATGTGGACACACAAAAACAGTAAGGATAAATATTGGGTTGTCTCCTAACAAGCGATTTTCTTTAATGCCTTTCTAGCTAGGCATGATGATGGCAATGATGCTCACATAAAAGATAAGAATGGGAGCATCATGAAGCATATGAATAGCACATTTAAGCCTAACCCACTTCCTATGCATAGGGATTTTGTGAGCAAACTTATGGGAACAATAATCAACTAGCATAGGAAGGTAAAACAAGCATAGCTTCAAAATTTTAAGCACATAGAGAGGAAACTTGATATTATTGCAATTCCTACAAGCATATATTCCTCCCTCATAATAATTTTCAGTAGCATCATGAATGAATTCAACAATATAACCAGCACCTAAAGCATTCTTTTCATGATCTACAAGCATAGAATTTGTACTACTCTCCACATAAGCAAATTTATTCTCATCAATAGTAGTGGGAGCAAACTCAACAAAATAATTATCATGTGAGGCGTAGTACAATTGAAAACTACAATCATGATGACAAGTTTCATGGTTATCATTATTCTTAATAGCATACAAGTCATCACAATAATCATCATAGATAGCAACTTTGTTCTCATAATCAATTGGAACCTCTTCCGAAATCGTGGAATCATCACTAAATAAAGTTGACACTCTTCCAAACCCACTTTCATCAATATAATCATCATAAATAGGAGGCATGCTTTCATCATAATAAATTTGCTCATCAAAGCTTAGGGGACAAAATATATCATATTCATCAAACATAGCTTCCCCAAGCTTGTGGCTTTGCATACCATTAGCATCATGGATATTCAAGGAATTCATACTAACAACATTGCAATCATGCTCATCATACAAAGATCTAGTACCAAGCATTTTAATGCATTCTTCTTCTAGCACTTGAGCACAATTTTCATTTCCATCATACTCACGAAAGATATTAAAAGAATGAAGTGTACGAGACAAACTCAATTCCATTTTTTGGTAGTTTTCTTTTATAAACTAAACTAGTGATAAAACAAGAAACAAAAAGATTCGATTCCAAGATCTAAAGATATACCTTCAAGCACTCACCTCCCCGGCAACAGCGCCAGAAAAGAGCTTGATGTCTACTACACAACCTTCTTCTTGTAGACGTTGTTGGGCCTGCAAGTGCACAGTTTATAGGACAGTAGCAAATTTCCCTCAAATGGATGACCTAAGGATGAAGATGGTCTCTCTCAAACAACCCTGCAACCAAATAACAAAGAGTCTCTTGTGTCCCCAACACACCCAATACAATGACAAATTGTATAGATGCACTAGTTCGGCGAAGAGATGGTGATACAAGTGCAATATGGATGGTAGATAAAGGTATTTGTAATCTGAAATTATAAAAACAGCAAGGTAACTAGTGATAAAAGTGAGCGTAAACGGTATTGCAATGGTAGGAAACAAGGCCTAGGGTTCATACTTTCACTAGTGCAAGTTCTCTCAACAATAATAACATAGATAGATCATATAACAATCCCTCAACATGCAACAAAGAGTCACTCCAAAGCCACTAATAGCGGAGAACAAACGTAGAGATTATGGTAGGGTATGAAACCACCTCAAAGTTATCCTTTCGTTTCTATCTATTCAAGAGTT
>JAHHZJ010001260.1:0-27300 GCA_021437245.1 Aegilops speltoides
CGGCGTCCTCCGAATCAGCGGGCGCGGATAATACTTTCTTCAGGCGCTCAATGGCGCTTCCATCATAGAAAGGCACCGCCTTTGTCATGAGTGCGGTGATTTAAAAAAGATTCGGCTAGCCAGAAGCGAGAATGAGCCGAAGAAACTTGCTTGACCTTCTAATAGGCGAGTAAGGATTTAAATATATGTATAATAGTACGCATAGAAAGTAGCCCACGATGCTCGGTTAGGTGTTGAAAAGAAAAAAGATGGGTGAGGATCTAAAAAGATATCTGTAGGAGTCTTAAAAATATGTCAATATGGGATTGCGAGGCTGCTTGCCTCTTGACCTCTGCCCGCCTTGGCTTGCGGGAGAGTCAATACCTGTGAAACAAAGCCTCGAGCAGTCCAAAGCAAGCTCGACCATGCAAGAAGCAGCTTCGAGGACAAGGAAGGTGAGTAACACCATATTAAAGTTGTACCTTCTGAGTAAAAGGATTTGGTTGCAAGAGAAATAACAAGGATAACGTGGGTACTTGAGGGCTTTCTGAATGAGGTGGCAACCTGAAGAGAGGCGGTGTCAATGGCGAATCTGTCTGACATGAGATAAAAGCGAGAGAAGCAGGCCGCGGGTGGCGGAGAGTACAACAAGAGCTCGGGCTCGTGAAAAGCACGAGTTTGGGCGTGACTCAAGATTCGAGAGTTCGAGCTGAAGCTCTTGAGAGTGCCAAAGCTAAGGCGAAAGCCCACAAGGCCCTCCAGGAAGTCGAAGTTGTTGAAGAAAATAGCGGCGGGTAAGGCATTTTTCATGCAAAGCAAGCATGTGAATGTGAATTACCTATTACTTACCAATTGAGACTCTCGGGAGGCTCGCATGAATCTGCCTTGCAGCGTGTCCGATCTTGCCGCTTTCTCTACGGCCAGGAGGGAGCTCAGCGGAGAAGGTCTTCGGTCTTAGTATCTTTGGCCCGGACATCCGGTGCCCCTTAGCGACCAAATTTGAAGCGACTAGTCGAGCTCCACAAGGTGGCAGAGCAGGCCATGAAGAGCCTCATAGTTCGGCTATGGCCCAAGGAGGCCATGTCTGAGGGCTTCTTGACTGGTCTGTTGGCTGGTGGATCACGTGTCCACTGGGTTGAAGTCGTCAAGCACTCCTCTGCATTGAAAGGTGCCCGTCGGAACCCCTTGCCCATGCAAAGGTGCCTTTGAGGCAGGATGGGATGAGAAGCTTGTGACGGACAGCGCCACCGGCCCGCGAAGTATCATGCGCCGAGATGTATTATAAGAGTGTCTGAAGGGTGCCCGCATGATTGCGGGTGAGTGCTCAAAGATGTAATATTTGAGTAGACTAGCATTTTGTTATCTGTGCGTTGAAAACTTTGTTCATATGCGCTAAGCAACGCTTGTTAATTTAAAATACTACCTTACATTATGCCGTTTATCAAATCGAGAGATGGCAAGTCGTAGAACTTCGACCCCATGCCATGAGTCTTTGGGGTGTTGGGATAAACTTGGCGCTCTTGTTCCCATTTTTGGGTCCATCTAGGGAGGCTCAACACAACGAACGAGGCAACCGGACTTATAATTCTTGAACACTCTCACTTAGCCATAGAATTCTATAATTTTAAATTTTGGTGAAGCCCCTAGTGTTAGGAAGACCGAGTTGAGCGCTATCACGCTGGGCGGACAAAGCCGGTTCCTCGCTCTAGCGGCATAAGTCTTTAGGGACTTGAAAAACCTCTCGAGCAATGACCAGGCTCTTGCCTTATCATGGCCGGTTAGTTTTAGCTTTCTCCAGGCGCTCGCCCAGCTCAAGCCTGAGGTGCAATCGCGATGGTTCTCCCCATGCTACCTTAGCGATACAATGGAGCGTAAGGTACCAAAACATGGGAGCAAAGGCAAACCCAACTATTGACCCAATACATGATTGAGCCGATGCATATAATGCTATAAGTTCGGTCTTGCACTTGTGAAAGTGTTGGACTTATCACACCATAATGGGGAACTTAAGCCCTGGTGTATTTAGCCCGTACCAAAGTGTGCGGATGTAACATGTCATAAATGAACATATGTATAGAAAAGAAATGCAATTATAAGCAAAAAGCGATGCATTGTTTATTTAGAAATCATGCCATGAATGCGAGCGATACAAATAGTCACGGTAAGCAAGGGATGGGACTATTAAACTTGTCCCCTCGAGGGTAGGCTGCAGAATGGTGTATAAAGCAGATTTAATGCTCGTAATGGAGACCACACGGATACTCGTCGTAGCCTTTCTCCTTCTCTGGTTGCATCGAAGTGAGTTGGGCGGGGTCTCTTTGGGGCAGGCCTCACGGTGAGCGGAGTCTGTGGGTAAGAAAAGAAAAAAGGAAAAAAGAATGACACACTTGGGAGCCCCTGGTGTGGTTAAGCGCGATGCAGGCACTGTCGTGGTTGTGCCCCCTTGAGGAGTCTGGACTAGGGGTGTCCGGACAGGGGACTATCATCGTCATGGGACTCCAAGACTACGAATCTAAGATTGAAGACTCGGCCCGTGTCCGGATGGGACTTTCCTTGGCGTGGAAGGCAAGCTTGGCGATACTTCGATATGTAGATCTCCTACCATTGTAACCGACTACTGTGTAACCCTAGCCCTCTCCGAGTGTCGATATAAACCGGAGGGCTTTAGTCCGTGAGACGACATACATTAACAATCATACCGTAGGCTAGCTTCTAGGGTTTAGCCTCCTTGATCTCGTGGTAGATCCACTCTTGTACTACCCATATCATCAATATTAATCAAGCGGGATGTAGGGTTTTACCTCCATCGAGAGGCACGAACACAGGTAAAACATCGTGTCCCTCGTCTCTTGTTACCATCCGCCTAGGCCTGCGATTCGGGACCCCCTATCCGAGATCCGCGGTTTTGACACCGACATTGGTGCTTTCATTGAGAGTTCCTCGTATGCGTCACCGATAGGCTCGATGGCATCTTCAACAACAAGCTGTCGAGGTGAGACTTTTCTCCCGGACAGATCTTAATCGGCGGGCTTGCGCGCTGCGGGCAACTCACTTAGCCATCTGGAGCGGATCAGCTCGCCCCTGGCGTCGGTCGGTTCGAAGCTTAAACTTCACGGCGATGTCGCGGAGACTTGATCTCGGCGGACTCGAGCCCGACCAGCGCCCGCCTTTGTGGCGATGGGCATGATCTGGCTCTTGCCGCCGAGCAGTGCCTTGGTAACCGTGCGGATCCGCTTGACCATTAGCGGGCGATCGCCCGGTCGAGGCGGTGGATGACGCGCGCCGAGGGCTTCAACATCCGCAGCGATGGAGCGAACACTAATCTTGTCCCTGCGAAACTTCGTGATTCCGGCGCGGACTCCTTCGGACTCCGAACCTCCCGCGCCCACCGTCGATCCAGATTAGGCGCGGTTATGGAATTCACCACGCGGACATCTTCAATACTACGCCTTTTGGCGATATCCTGAATTCACTAAAGCATCTCTTGTTATCGGGAAGTCCTGGCGGACTATGGCGAGGATGGTTGGAAGTACGGATGGCGGAGAAATTGAGCCACCCACCACCCACTTTGTAGCCACTATCGATGATCTAACCGACATGCTGAACTACGACTCCGGCGACATCGGCGCTATGGGCGGCGATGTCGGAGGCAACTATGAACCAGCGCCTAGAGGGCCTTGGAGAGACCACCTCGTCATACGACATATATATGGTGGACACCCCAAAAAACGGGGGCGGCGAAGAAGCAGCGAGGCAGACTCTCTAAAGCAGCCCAAGCGCCCGGCGTCGGTGGCGCCGCTCTAAATCCCGCCACAACAAGAATGGAGATTCGGCAGGAGATAATAATACTCGAGAGTGCGAAGACAATCCCCCTCCTCGGCAAGACTTGGCGAGGAGGATCTGAAGCAAGCCCTCATGAGAGGCGGAGATAAAGAGGTTGAGGATCATAACTATATGCCTCCCTCCGAAGGCAAGCAAGCCTCAACGATGATGAATTCGTGCGTACGAGATCCTCGCTTCGAACAAGGCGTTTAAGCGGGCTTATCGCAATGCAAACAGCCTAAAGCGGTAACAGCTTCAAAGTGATCAGGACTGTAGGTGATCGATGGACCGAAATCCTCGCGGACGAAGTATAAACATCGTGCGCTCAAAGTTACAAGCTGTTGCTCCCGGTGGGGAAATACCTCCATCACCGATGCGATAGGTGACCGACCAAGTGGTCGTGACATCGAATCGGCCAAAACCGTACCCGGCATCGCTCCAAAATCTGAAACCAGAGGAGCGGACTTACGAGATATATTGGAGGACAAAGCAAAGCGATCAGATCCATCTATGGATCGATCATGTAGGCGCCCTCGACCCATAGCGAATACCGTCGCGCGGATACAATAACCTGGCCGGGCCGAACGGGCGAACAGCGCTCTCTCGGAGCTGCGTCGCGATATTACTCAATCTGAGCGCGCACACCTCTATGCTTCAGCGACAAGTAATGGATCATCGGATCCCGAAGGTTTAAACCCGTAAACATCCGAATCTTACGATGGCTGAGACCCAGCGGTTTGGATCGAAGACTATCTTCTCCACATCCATATGGCCCATGGCGGCGATGATCTCCATGCCATCAAGTATCTCCCACTCAAGCAAGGACCAGCTCGGCATTGGCTAAACAACTTGCCGCATGAGTCAATTGGGTGTTGGGAAGACACAGGCCGCATTCCTCGACAACTTCGAGACGCGTATATGCGACCACGGAACAGCGATGACCTAAGCCACATCATTCGGCAGACGCAGACGAATCGGCGGACAATTACGGACACGGTTCTTGACAAAAAAAAACCAAATGTCGATTGTCCGGATCTGAGGCCCTTGCAGCCTTCAAACATAACATCCGGGACGAATGGCTGGCCCGGCACAGGGGCAGGAAAAGCGAAATCCATGGCAGCCCTCACGCCGTTAATGACCGCTTTTGCGGCGGGGAGAGGACAGGTGGCTAGCCCGCGACAACAATCTCGTAAAAATTCGGCGGTCCGGATACTAAGGACAACAGCGGCGAAGGTCACGTCGAAACAAAAACAAAGCGCCGCGTGCGGCGGCGATAAGGAGGATCTGGCGGTCAGCGCGGATTCGGGCTCTAAACCGGTCGTGGAAGAAGCCATTCAAAAGAACCACTCGGGTCCGTCCAATCTGGACCGAATACTCGACCGCTTATGCGGATACATGGCACCTCGAAAAGCCAGCTAACCACACCAATAGAGATTGCTGGGTGTTCAAGCGAGCCGGCAAGTTAATTGCGAAAACAATGACAAGGGGCTAAACAGCGGCGGCGAGGAAGAGACCGACCGCCCGAACAACGAGAGGGCGAAGGGTTTCCCCACAAGTGCAGACGGTGAATATGATATCTGCGACCCACATACCCAAGAGGAGAGAAAGCGCGCACTAAGGGGCGTCTATGCGATGGAGCGATCGCCCAAAGTTCAATCCATGGTCCTCTTGTCCGATCACTTTCGATCGAAGAGACCATCCGACCAGCATCGCCATGGCGGATTCGCGCGCGTGGTTTTAGACCCAATCGTCGATGGGTTTCACCTCACGAGAGTCTGATGGGCTGGCGGCGATGCTGAACACCTTTATCGGGATACGGATCGCAAAATGGGCATAGACCCATCAAGTTAAACCTACAAAGACAACCTTTAAAGGTGTCATACCTGGGAGTGGAAGCCAACTGTCTGAGGCTCGGTCGCTTTGGAAGTGGTCTTGGATCCCGGATAATTTCGGGCGAAGAGTTAATCTTGACATAGTCCCGTTCGCGGCGGCTATCACGCTCTGCTTTCGGACGAACGCGTTTGCAAAATTCAGCAGCGGTGCGCATTATGCATACCTAAAGCTCAAGATGCGAGGCCCTCGTGGAGTCATCACGGTCAATGGGAATACGGGCGCTCCCTCGAGCGGAGGAACATCTGGCGGCTCTCATGGAAATCTGAGCAGCCTCTTAAGGCAATTCTCGAGTCCGGCCGTTAAAGGCGGATCTGACAAAAGCGCCGGAGCAATGCCAACCAAGACCACTGGCGCGATCGAGCAGCGTAGCAATCGGGCTAACCCTCGCCAGCGCATGATCGCAAAAATAACACTCAGCGTACATCATTACGCTTTGGAGATACCATGGGCGCGAGGAAAGGGCACGATCACAATGGACCCAGTGCGGTTCGACCACACGAGGGGCTGCATAAGTGCCCCCCTTCTTTTCTTTTCATTTTTCTTCTTTGTGTACACGAGGACTCCGTTAACGAAGCCTGTCCGTGGCGAACTGCCGAACTCATGATCTGTGATCGGGGACTAAAGAAGGCTGCGACGAACACTCGGTGGTCTCAATTACGAGCATTAAATTCGATTATATACACCAAGTCCGCAGCTCATCCCGGAGGGGACATGTTTATTTAGTCCAAATCCCTTGCTTACCGCACTATTTGTATCGATCCGCTCTACTAGCGAGACTTTCTTTCATAAATAATGCAGCACCTTTTTGATTGCAATTGCATTACCTTTATATATATATGCTCATTATATGACATCTTGCACCCGTATATTTTGAGTGCGGCCTAATACACCAGGGCTTATGTTCCCCACTCTATGGTGTGATAAGTCGAACACTTTCACAAGTCGGCACCCGAACTTATAGCATTATATGAATCGGCTCGAATCATGTCTTGGGTCAATAGTTGGGTTTGCGGCTCCCACGTTTTGGTGCCTTACGTTCCGTTACGTCGGCTAAGGTAGCCTTGGGAGAACCACTGCGATTGCGCCCGGTTGAGCAGGCGGCGCCTCGATGGAAAGCTAAAACTGGCGGCATGATAAGGCGAGACCGGTCGCTGTTAGAGAGGTTTTTGGGTCATAAAGACTCACGCCGCTTGGCGAAGTTCGGACAATGTCCGAAGCGAAGGCGTGGATAGCGCCCGGATTGGTCTTCGAATACCGGGGCTTCGCCGAAATTAAAATTATAAATTCTATGGCTAAGTGAGAGTGTTCAAGCATTATAAGTCCGGTTGCCTTGTTACGTTGTGTTGGCGCCTCCTCGATGGACCCAACAATGGGAACAAGAGTGCTCAAGTTTATCGAACACCCGGCACTTTTCGTGGCTTGGGGCTGAAACCAACGACTTGCCATCTCTCAGATTTTATAAGCGGCCGCCTGAAGGTAATATTTTAAATTAAACAAGCGTTGCTCAGCGCACATGAACAAAGTTTCAGCGAGGATAATACATAGCAAATTCACTCAAAGATTACATTTAGGGGCACTCATCCGCAATATTGCGGGCTCCCTTGAGACAGTTTTATAATACATTTGGGCGTGCGATACTCCTTGCCGGTGGCGGTGGGTCCGTGAAGCTTCTCGCATCAACCTGCCCCATTGCACCTTTGTGCGGGCAAGGCCCGGCGGCGCCTTCAATACTGGCGGGCGCTTGATGACATCCACCGAGGGGCATGCATCCACCAGCCGCGCCTGAGGCCAAAGTAGCTCCGGGCATGGCTGTCGAGACCCACCTGGCCGGACTATAAGGCCCTTCATGGCCTCCTCGGCTACCTTGTGGAGTTCGACCAGTTGCTTATTTGGTGGCTTGAGAAAGCGCCGGGTGTCGGCCTCGGCATCTTGAGACGAAGACTTTTCCGTCGAGCTCCCTCCTCGCCACGATAGAATCTGGCGGCATCGGGCCTCTCTGGCAGATCTGCAAGCATACTGGAGAGCTCGAATGCGGGTAAGTGTCGGGTATTTTACATTAACATGCTTGCTTTGCATGAAAAATGCCTTACCGCCGCTATTTTCTTTATATCTTCAACCTCTGAAGGGCCTTATGGGCCTCGGCCTTGGCGGACTTGGCACTTTTCGAGGCGAGGCAAGCTCGGACTCTCGAGTCTTGGAGTCACGCTCCAAACTCTCATGCTTTTCCATGAGCACATGGAGCTCTTGCGAACTTCCGCCACCGTGCCTCTTGCTTTTCTCGCTCTGCCCGTTCGCGGCCGCTTTGTGTTCGGACGCGGACCTGGCATCCTTGAGGCTGCCACCTCGTTAGTGGCCCTGCAATACATATTATCCTTGTTAATTTTATTGCAGCAAAATCCTTTTACGTAAGGTACCTATTCAAAGTGGTGTTACTCACCTTCTTTGTCCTCGAGCTGCTTCTTCGCATGGCGAGCTCTTGCTCGGACCGCTCGAGATCCTGCTTCAACACATCGACCTCCGCCGTTAATCGGCGAGAGGCGGCAGCTAGCCTGCAAACCCATATTGACATATTTTTAGCAACCTGCGCATATCTTGTTAGATCCTCGGTCGGCTTTTCTTTCCGAACACCAAGGCCCGAGCATCGAGAACTCTTGTCTATGCGGTATTACATTACATAATTTTAACTTCTTACCTCAAAGCTGTTAAAAGGCTGCTGCGAGCTTCAGTCGGCCGCTTTTGGCGGTGAACCTTTTGAATCACCGCACTCATGATAGTGCGGTGTTCTTCTCGATGGAGCGCCTTTAAGCGCCTCCAACAAGTTATCCGGCGCCTCGGTTGGGCGGAGGCCGCCGGCGTCCTGATCTTGCCCTTCTTTGAAGGGCGCTTGCGGACTCTGGAACCACTGCGGGTTCGATGTAGAGTCGGCGCAAAGTCAGGAGGCTGCTGGCGGCGCCTCGGAGCCTCCTCTGATGGGTCCCTCTGGGATCCCACCTCGGCGTCCTCGTCGGTGGCGTGGGGTAGAAGCGGTCGGAAGTGAATTCACATCCGGCGAGGCCAATGACGACCGCTTCGATGAGTCGGGGAGATCGTCATCGGCGGACTACGGACGAAATGCGGCGTTAGAAGGACACTCTGCGACATAAAGATATTGCATATCAAGGATCCGGATACTTACGATCTTCATGGGGCCTTTGGCCCTTGGAGGCCACTCATCCTCGCCATGCGCTGGTGTTGGCGAAGCTGTCGGGGATAGTTCTCCCCTCTTGGACCCTTGGCCTCCCTATTGGGAAGCCTTCCTCTTCTTCTCTCCCTCCTCGGGGAAGACTCCTCCTCCTCCTCGTCTTGGGAGGAGTCCGCGTCGTCGTCGGACGCCTTTGATTCGAGAACTCTTTGAGTCCCGGCCACCTTCTTGGCCTTCTTCTCGGCACCACGTGCGGTGCGGAACCAGCAGCCCTGCTAAGCGGGCGTCCTTGGGTCTTCGGCATGGGGCCGGGCTGATAAGCTGCTTGGCCTTCTCCATCCATTCTGTCAAAGGAAGGAAGAATGAAACCCTCTAAGAATCAATTTGATTACTACAAGTGTCCGTAATGGGGTTGAATCACTTACCTCGTCGGTTGGATCTGCGAGCTGAATCCGCGATCTTCCGTCGCGGATGCGGGGGCCGGCGCCCTTAAACAGCACCCTCCAGGCGCCTTCGTATGTCGTATCGAAGAGCCCGCTCAGCGCCTGGTGCTGTTCCGGATTGAACTCCCACAAATTGAATGCCCGTTCTTGGCATGGGAGAATCCGGCGGATGAGCATGACTTGGACCACGTCGGCGAGCTGAGCTTATTGCTCACCATCTTGGATCTGGGCTCGAGTCCGTCACCTCCTCCGGATTGCCCCTGCAAGCCCTTCTCTTTCGAGGAGGTGAGCTGCGTGGGGATGCAGATCTAAACTTCGGGGCGCCGCCCATGTGGGCTTCTGGCGGCTCGGTGATGTAGAACCACCCGATTGCCACCCCTTGGCGGAGTCCACAAAGGCCCTTGAGCCAAGGGCGTTGGGCAATTTGCCCAACATGGCGCCTCCGCATTCGCTTGCGTGCCCTTCACAACCTTGACAGCGTTGAAGGTCTTGAGCCACGAGGCGAAGTGGGGCGGATCGAGAGGAAGGCCTCGCACCTGACGATAAGCGCCGAGATGTTGAGGATGAAGTTGGCGCGGATCGTGGAAATCAGGCCGTAGTAAAACATGAGGCCCGGACGAATGGATGGGCGGAAAGCCGAGTCCAGCGGAGGAAGTGGGGAGGAAGGCGACCCTCTCATGAGGCCCGGGGGTAGGGATGAGCTGCCCCTCGTCGGGCGACCCGATCTGTGATATCGCCGGAAAGGTATCGGCGTTGCGCAGCTTGGTGATGTCCTCCTCCTTAGCGGTGGAGGCCAACCATTTGCCTCCGCTCCGGACATATTCGGAGAAGGTCGGCGAGATCTTGTGAGCTTAGGCGTTGGAGCTTGAGTCGCGGAGATGGATAAGCAAAGGAGGAAGAAGGCGTGGGTGAGAAGGTAAATCCTTATCCCTTATATATAGGCGGACGAAAACTATCGTCCCCACCGGCTGGTAAAACTCGCTTATCTCCCAAGCGCCACCATCAATGGCGCGGTTGGGTTACCACGTCCGTATTGATGAGAATCCGGAATAAAGGGAACACGATCTACCTTGACAAGGCGTGCCAAAGAAACCGCCGCTAAGCGTCTTTGAGGTGGTATAGTAAAAAGCGATTCAAACAAAGGCTTGGTAGCGGTGTGATGTCACGCCGCATAATCGTCAATGATTGAACTAAGTGTACATTTTATTCTCTCTACGGTGGAATGTGGAATTTATTTTGCGAGCGGACACTATCACGGTGTTCATGATCTTCTCTGGATTATTCAAGGGAGGAACCCGCCTTGCAATGCCGAACATTATCGCGCCGGACTTATCGTCATTGAAGCCTGGTTCGAGGACTCTTGAGGAGTCTGGACTAGGGGTGTCGGACAGCGGACTATCATTATCGCGGACTCCAAGACTACGAAGATACAAGATTGAAGACTCCGTCCGTGTCCGGATGGGACTTTCCTTGGCGTGGAAGGCAAGCTTGGCGATCTGGATATGTAGATCTCCTACCATTGTAACCGACTACTGTGTAACCCTAGCCTCCTCCGGTGTCTATATAAACGGAGGGCTTTAGTCCGTGGGACAACATACATTACAACAATCATACCATAGGCTAGCTTCTAGGGTTTAGCCTCCTTGATCTCGTGGTAGATCCACTCTTGTACTACCCATATCATCAATATTAATCAAGCGGGGCGTGGGTTTTACCTCCATCGAGAGGGCGAACACAGGTAAAAACATCGTGTCCCTCGTCTCTGTTACCATCCGCCTAGGCGCGCAGTTCGGGACCCCCTACCGAGATCCGCGGTTTGACACCGGCGGTCCCGTAAGCGAGCGTGATAGCCCGTATGGAGCAGGACTATATCGAAGATTAACTCCTCGCTTTGGAAGTTATCCTTGGATCCAAAGACCACTTCGAGTGTGGTGAGCCTGTACAATTGGACTCTACACTGGTATGCGCGCCTTTGAAGGTCGTCTTTGTAGGTTTAATCCTTGAGGGGTCTATGCCCATCTTGCGCCTTGTATTACGATAAGCGAGGTTCATTGCTGCTGCCAAATCCATCGGGACTCGGTGAGTGAAATCCATCGACGATTGGGTCTAAAACCAATGCGGCGAATCCGCCATGGCGGATCTTTTGGTGGGGTGGTCCTTGATCAAAAGTGATGGGGCGAGAGGACCATGGGTTGAACCAGGCGACTAGCTCCATCGCGCATATCGTCCCTAAGTGCGCTTCCGCTCCCTCTTGGGTATGTGGGTTGCGTATATCATGTTTACCGTCCGCACTTGTAGAAACCATACATCCTCTATTGTTTGAATGGGTCTCCTCCTCGTCATCGCTATGCAGCCCCTTGTCATTGTTTTGGCAATTAACTTGCACTTGAATACCCAACAATCCTGTTGGTGTGATTGGCTAGCTTTTGAAGTGCCGTGTATCGCAGCATGGCGGTCGAGTATTCGGTCCAAATTGGGCGGACCGGAGTAGTTCTTTTGAATGGCTTTTTCGGTGGCGGGTTTGGAGCCTCACGAATCCGGCGTTAGCTGCCGTATCCTCGATGTTATCGCCGTTAACGCGGCGTTTGTTTTATTGCGTTGCGACACTGCCATTGCGGTCCTTGGTATCCGGACTGCGAATTTTTCTTGAGGTTATTCTGCGGGCTAGCGCTGTCCTCTCCGCGAAGCGGGTCATGAGTGATGTGAGGGCTGCCATGGATTTGGCTTTTCTGTCCTAGGTGCGGGCAAGCCACTCGTCGCGGATGTTATGTTTGAAGGCTGCGAGGCCTCTGCATCCAAGACGGTCGATGATTTGATTTTCTTTGTTAAGAACCGTGTCGAGAATTATCGGCGATTAAATGGCTGCTGAATTATGTGGCTTAGGTCATCGGCGTCTGGTGGTCGCATATATGTGCCTGGAAGTTATCAAGGAATGCGGCTTCGGGTCCTCCCAACACCAATTGATTCTGCTGGCAAGCTGTTAAGCCAATGCGAGCTGGTCCTTTAAGCTTGAGTGGGAGATATTTGATGGCGTGAAGATCATCGTCACGCGGGCCATGTGGATATGAAGGAGATAGTCTTGATCCAAACCGCGGGAGTCTGTTGTGCCATCGTAGGATTCAATGTTCACGGGTTTAAACCCTTGAGGATTTGATGATCCATTACTTCATCTGTGAAGCATAGTGGGTGTCTTGGCGCCTCTATATTGGGCTATATCACGGCGTAGCTCAAGCGAGCTTTGTCTCTGTGTTGGCCCGGCGGAGTTCTTGTATCGTTGCGACGGTAGTCGTCGTATGTATCGTAGGCGCCCGTGATCCGTAGATCGATCTTGATTGTCTTGCCTTATCCTCAATATGTCTAGCAAGTCCGGCGCATTCCCCGTGGCTTTGTGCTTTTGACGTCTTGCGAAGTGCGGTTTAGTGGAGGGCCTAGAGGCCTCTCTGTCGCATGACCACGAGGTGGTCGATCTGCCCGTGTGTCTTGCTGGTGATGAAGGTTTATGCCTCCTCCTCTAATCGGGGAGCAACTTGCGTTTAGGGTAGCTTTTGGAGGCGTTCGAGTTCATGCTCTTGACGCAGGACTTGGTCCATCTGTCGGCTAGCAGTCTTGATCAGCTCTAAGTTGTTGCTGCTTTTTCTTTAGGCTGTTCGCGTGGCCATAAGCCTGCGTTTAAAGCGCTCTTGTTAGATGGGATCCTCGGCGCGTTGAATTAAATGCGTCGTTGAGGCTTGCCTCGTCTCGGAGGAGGCATGTAATTATCATCCTCTACCTCTTAATATGCGCTCTCTCGTGAGGCTGGCTTCTCCGTCCTCTGTGCTGAATCTTCTTTGGAGGGTTGTCTTGGCACTCTCACGGGGTGTTATTATCTCGGTGCGGAATCTCCATTCTTCTTGTGGCGGGATTTAGGCGCCTTGTTGGCTTCGGCGCTTGGGCTGTTTCTTGGAGGAGTCTTCCTCCGCTGTTCCTCGCCATTCCCATCCTTTGGGATGTCCACCATGTATATGTCGATATGGCGAGGTGGTCTTTCGATTGCCAGTAAGCGCTGGTTCTTATAAATCTCCGGCATCGTCGTCCATACGTCGATGTCTTGGTCGTAATCTAGCATGTCGGTTAGATCGTCGATAGTGGCTACAAAGTGGGTGGTGGGTGGGCTTTGAATTTCTTCGTCGTCCGCATCCCAACCGTCTGACCGTAATCCGGCGAGGCTCTCTCGATAACGAGAGATACTTTAGCGAATTCAGGATGTCGCCAAAGGGTGAGTCTTGAAAGATGTCATGCGGTGAACTCCATGATCGGCGCCCAATCGGATTCGATTGGTAGAAGCGGGGAGGTTGAGTCCGTGGTCCGGCACCTCGAGTCCACGAGCTTCACAAGGGACAAGGTCGATGTTGGCTCCATCGCCGTAGAAGTTGCAGCCCTTGAGGCGGTGTCTAGCCACCATCCTCGATCTGCGTGATCGGCTCGAATTAAGGGTTGGAGCGGACTCATGTGCGACCTCGAGGGCCTTTGTCCGTGGCGAGCTAAATCATGCCCATCGTGGCGGTCTTGCGTAGCGCTCGGCGTGGCTCGAATCCGTCGAAGATCAAGTCTCCGCGGATGTCGGCCGTGAATTTAGACTTCCAAATGACACTGCGGCGAGCGTAGCTTCGATCTGCTCGGATGGCCAAGCGAATTGGCCCATGATGCAAAACCGCCCGAATCTGAAGATCTGTCCGGGAGAAAAGTCTCACCTTGGACTGCGTCGTTGTTGATGATCGAAGGAGCCATCAAGCCTATCGGTGACGACAGAGGAACTCTCAATGAAAGCACCAATGTCGATTGTCAAAACCGGCGGATCTCGGTAGGGGTCCCGAGCTGTGCGTCTGGCGGATGGTAACGGAGACAAGGGACACGATGTTTTTACCCGGGTTGGGCCCTCTCGATGGAGGTAAAACCCTACTCCTGCTTGATTGATATTGATGATATGGGTAGTACAAGAGTGGATCTACCACGAGATCAAGGAGGCTAAACCCTAGAAGCTAGCCTATGGTATGATTGTTGTAATTGTTGTTGTCCTCTGGACTAAAACCCTCCGGTTTATATAGACACGGGAGAGGGCTAGGGTTACAGCAGTCGGTTACAATGGTAGGAGATCTACATATCCGTATTGCCAAGCTTGCCTTCCACGCCAAGGAAAGTCCCATCCGGACCGAGACGAAGTCTTCAATCTTGTATCTTCATAGTCTTGGAGTCCGGCCGATGATGATAGTCCGGCTATCCGGACACCCCCTAGTCCAGGACTCCCTCACGTTAAGACAATAGTGTATAAAAGTGAGCGAGGCGACATTAGCGATAATCCAAGCGAGTTAAATGAACACATCATAGTACTAATCAGTTCAAAGGAGGAGGAGTAAGGACTTAACAACGGCTTGAACCGGTGTGCTCATGCCCTTCATCTTCTTTGGTGTGGCAATCCTTGAAGATTTGCACTGCATTTGGTCTGAGTTTTTTTAGTGCATGGGCTTTCCTCTATATTTGGAACAAGTCAATATAGATAAGATAATATGGCACGAAAAAAAAGAAGGAAGTAGCAGCTACTTACAAAAGCCCATGATGTGCATATATAGCTACGAGATCCTATTATGCATTGGAATTTCACTTTAGAGCGATTGGTCTTGTTCTTGAACGATTAGCCTAGAAGAAGATACACTTGTAAGGCACATACATAAATACAAGTTCAATATGTGGTGCGATCAAATACATATAGCCTACGATACTTTGGATAAGACCAATGTTTAACAAGGGTTGTCGATCTTCATCAGTAATATATTCCCTTTGGAGATGTTTGGGTGATTTCATTGTTATCCTTGCCTTCAAAGTGAGATTTTCTAAGGTGGTACCGATCATCGTCATGAGAGTAGACCAAAAACATGAGTGCATGCTTATTTAGTTGCATCATCTTTCGGATCAACGAACCTCATCTCATTGAAAAAAATAATGTGAGTCTTATTAGGAGGAAGCTAGAAAGTATGGGATGAGCAAGACAATATTACTTATTGCGATGAATAACATTACTTACGAATAAATGGTCAAGGAAGGTGTTAAACTGGGTATTGTCTTTCTCATTCATGTCTTTGGATCCACATTGGGAGGATCGTGCATGACACCTAACAGCAAGCTGCCTCACGATACTAACTTGGGCGACTCAGCAGCATCACGTGGCCTTTTAAAACCTGCCTCAAAATGGATCTCCATTCTCCCTCCTTTAGATTTTCTTAATCTGTCAAGCATTATCCCTGATGTCTGTTTCCGCTTGCGCCATGGTTCTAGTTCAACAACGAATATGGAAAGTGTTAGTGCACATCAAACTATGAGAGTACATATAAAGGAGCATGCAACTGCAACTTGACTCGGTCGGGTACGGTCTTGGTGTTGATGCTCATGAGGTTCATCTGATCTTGCCAAGTCCCGTTGTGTCGCGATTAGCGAAGTAGCGTTAGGTGTGAAGGCAGCTTGGAGGCGGCGATTCTCGAGAAAATGAGCGAGTAACTCGTTGAGATCTTTGAAATGCAGTTAGGCGGATCTTTGCGGTGGTGGAAGCGGTGATCTTGTGTTTGTAGATTTAGCCGGTGGACTTGGACCTTCTACTGCACTATAGGTACCACAGAATCTCGAGGGAAGATCCTTTTCCATTTCACCCAACGAGTAACACCATTCCCTACTATATTCTTTTCCTTGCTCTTTTTCGACTTTGCCATGTCAAGCCGTACCCACAACACAAAAGAATAAAATCGCTCTTCAGAACTCATTGATGCATGATACAGACAAGAAATACTTTGATGTAAGGCAACCGTATGAGGATGGAATATGTAAGAAAAATAGGACGGCGTGACATATTCACAACTACAATGTGTAAACTAAGCAGAAGGATTTTCAAGAAAATAGAAGTAATGCAAGCTAGACACCATATGAAAGATGCAACCAATATTACTCTGCCAAGTTAAAGGTGTCTTGTCATAAGTGGAAATTCGAAAAATTAGAAGCAGTACAATGTAGAAATCAATGCAAGATGCAACCACTATCAAACTGCCATGTTAAAAGCGTCCAATCATGAGTGACTGATGCGGGATACACAACAATAGTACTTTGATGTAAGAACATGGTATGATAGATAAATGCAGTGTATTCTAGACACAGAAAGCCATGTCATATGCACATGTATAAAGTATAAACTCAGCAGGTGCAATTTAATCAAAATAGAAGAAATACAGGCTAGACAACATATGCAACATGAAACCAATTATCACACTATCAACTTAGAGCAAGCACCTACGATGGTGGAGTACGGGAGATGAACTCATCATGTAGACTTGGGACTTCAACTTCATTAGCAAGATAGCGTTGGCAAATCTAGAGAGTCTATGTTTGTGTTGGTGCGAGAGGACCACCAACATCCCTAACTTCTCTTTTCCTTCCTATTTTACGATATTGCCTTATGAAGTCAAAACCACAAGAAGATGAATAAAATTAGCTCTGCATAACTGGTTGATGCATGATCACAGAGCGAACACTACTTTGATGTAAGGCAAGCGCAAGAGAGGAGGATGAAATATATACAAAAAAAAGACATTGCATATTCACACGTCACGATAGGAGGATGGAATATGTATGAAAAACTTGATAAGCGAAGGCATTTCAACAATATTAGAAAAATGAAAGCTAGGCACCATATGAACATGCAACCAATATCACTCTATCGGGTAAAAGTGTCTCAAATCGTAAGTGCCATTTCAAGAAATTAGAAGCAGTACAAGCTAGAAGACAATGCAAGATGCAACCTACATCACAGTCCCAAGTTAAATGTGTCTTATGGGTAAGTGATAGATTGCAGTATAAGTTGTAAGCTACGCATATGCAATTCAACATAATCGAAGCAATACAAACTAGACATCATCTGGAACACATGACCACATATAATAGTTCCAAGTTAGAGCAAGCACTGTGATGGTGGAGTAGGGAGATGTGCTCATCATGTACCGCGTATGTTCTAGAAATAGGAACACATGTCATATTCATAGGCATTATGTGTAAAATGGCAGATGCAATTCAACAAAGTTAGAAGCAATACAAGATAGACATCATCGCATGACATGCAACCACATATAATAGTGCCAAGTTAGAGCAAGCACTGTGATGGTGGAGTAAGGGAGATGTGCTCATCATCTACACAGCTATGTTGAATGTCTAGCCTTACGTTGTCTTACGAATCTTCTTTGGGAGGGCGGTAGGAGTAGAATCTGTGAGAGACCTCTGTTTCAATTGCTCGGAAGGACCACCATCATCCAATGCCTTACCAATTTCCTTCCGCTTTATTGATTTTGCATTGTGAGTCAAACCAACAAAAAAAGGAATATAATTCGCTCTTGAACTCATTCATGCATGATCTGCGAACACTACTATGATGAAAGGCAAAGTCATGATACAAGGATGGAATATGTCGAAAAAAGCTGGGCTGACTTGACATATTCACACCTATGATGTGGTAACTAAGCGAAGGCACTTCAACAAATTAGAAAACAGCAAGCTACACACCATATGGAAGGTGCAATCAATATCACTCTGCCAAGTTAAAACTGTCTTGTCATAGGTGGTGTTCATCAAACTAGAAGCACTACATGCTAGAAATCATATTCAAGACACAAACCAATATCATCACCAACTTAAAGGTGTCCCATCATAAGTGGTGATGCGGGATACACAAAAGAGTAGTTTCATGTAAGAACATGATGTGATAGATGGATATAGTATGTACCAAAAACAGGAAGCGTGTCATATTCACACGTATCATGTGTAAGCTAAGCAGATGCATTTTACACTAATTAGGAGCAATACAAGCTAGACACCATATGCAACATGCAACAGATATCTGCTTTGCCAAGTTAGAGCAAGCACCTTGGATGGTGGGGTAGGGGAGCAGAGACTTGGACCTTGTAATGCACTAGCAGTACAAGGAGAATCCGTATAGATGCTCCATTTACATTGCTGCAGAGGACCACCACCATCGCCTTCCTTACTCTTTTCCTTCCTCTTTCTTGATTTTGCCTTGTCAAGTCAAACCCACAAGAAAAAGGAATAAAATTTGTACTTCAGAACTCATTGATGCATGATACTGACGAACACTACTTTCATGAGGATGGAATATGTATGAAAAATAGGACGGCGTGACATATTGACATGTATGATGTATAAAGTGTAAACTAAGCACAAGGTGTTTGAACTTGTTAGAAGCAATGCAAGCTAGAAACCATATGAAAGATGAAACCAATATCACTCTGCCAAATTAAAAGGGTGGCCTAACAAATGTATTTGACCAACTTAGAAGCAATACATGGCAACAGGCTAGAAATAATATGCAATATGCAACGAATAAAGGTGTCTCATCGTAAGTGATTGATGCAGGATACAGAAGAGAGGTAATTTCATGTAAGAACGTGGTTAACACATAGATGTAGTGTGTACCAAAAATAGGAAGGCATGTCATATTCACAGGTATAATGTGTAAACTAAGCAGATGCAATTTACCCTAATTAGAAGCATTACAAGCTAGACATCGTATGCAACATGCAACCACATATCATACTGCGAAGTTAGAGCAAGCACCTATGATGGTGGTGTGGGGAAATCTTGACCTTCAATGCGAGCTACGTTCAATACCTTCATTTAGGCTTGCTGTTTCTTAAGAATCATGTGGATAGGATGAAACTACACTATTTATAAGAGTAGCACGTCTCATACTAACCCACGTGCGTGACTGTCTCATCATAAGCGATAGATGCAAGATACACAAGAACAATAGTTTGATGTAAGAACATGGTGCGATAGGCATATGTAGGATGTACCAAAAATAGGAAGGCGTGTCATATTCACATGTATAATGTGTAAGCTAAGGAGATGCAATTTAACAAATTAGGAGCAATACAAGCTAGACACCATATGCAACTTGCAACCAGATATCACACTGCCATGTTAGAGCAAGCACACAGGGTTGTGGAGTAGGGGAGATGAGATTAGGAACTTACCTTTGCGATAGGAGTAGCAGGAGAATCTGCAGAGATCATCTGTTTTGGTTGCTCTAGAGGACCACCATCATTCCGTGCCTTCGTCCTTTTAGATTTTGCCTTGTCAAGTAAACACACAAGAAAAAGTAATGAAATTTGCACTTCCAAATTCGTTGATGCATGATACTGATGAACACAACTTTTATGTATGGCAACCACATTGTAGGAGGATGGAATATGTATGAAAAACGCTAAGCAGAAGGCATTTCAACAAATTGGAAGCAATGCAATCTAGACACCATATGAAAGATCCAACCAAAATCACTCTACCAAGTTAGTGTCTCATTATAAGTGGCACTTCAACAAATTAGAGGCAATACATGTTTGAAATGATATGCAAGATGTAACCAATATTACACTATCAACTTGAAGGTGTATAAATCGAGAAGTGATTGATGAGGGATACACAAGAAAAGTAGTTTGATGTAAGAACATGGTTAATAGAAAGACGTAGTATGTACCAAAAACAGGAAGCATGTCATATTCACAGGTATAATGTGTTAACTAAGCAGATGCAATTTACCCTAATTAGAAGCATTACAAGGTAGACACCATATGCAACATGCAACCACATATCACACTGCCAAGTAAGAGCAAGCACCTGCGATGGTGGTGTGTGGGAATTGTGGTCATCAACTAGAGAGTTACGTTGACTATCTTCATTTAGCCTTGCCATTTCTTGAGAATCATGTGGGGAGGATGACACTTTGCACTCTTTAAGCGAGTAGTAGCGTCTCCAAGATAACCTTTGGGGACCTGTCTCATCATAGGTGATTGATGAGGATACAAAAGAGCATTAGTTTGATATATGAACATGGTTAATAGACATATGTAGTATGTATCAAAAGCAGGAAGGCATGTCATTATCAAAGGTATAATGTGTAAAAGTAAGCGGATGCAATTTAACCAAATTGGAAGCAATACAAGCAGACACCATATGCAACATGCAACCACATTTGATAGCGTGAAGTTCAAGCAAGCACCTAGGATGGTTGTGTGTGGCAATTGAGATCATCAATTGCAGAGCTACATTTAATGTCTCCATCTGTGACCTTGCACCTTTTAAGTCTTTGAAACGCTTAGTGCTTTTATGCAGATTACCTTTGGAGCGACTTCTGTCTTTTCTTTTTTGTATTCATCAACACTGCGTCAGAGTCTGAAATACCCATGCATAAAAAACAATAGTGTGAGTATGGGTGAAGTGTGTGCACAATTAGTACAGTGTAAAGGAGTAGATAGTAGGTCGGTGAGAAATAAATGACGGGAGACATATGATAGCTCTACAACATGCATGGCACACGAAATTAGTACATGATTCTATGAAAATAACAGTCGACTGAAAACAAATAGGTCACTCCATTTTTTCTGCACCGTCAGATGTACAAAGAACGGGCAGATCGCCTTCATCTACCTCCAGCCAGTCAGTGTTACGATCTTCCTCGAACGCCAGCGACCACCCGCCCAGTCCCCTGCCTCCGCCCTCCCCTCGACCTCACCGCACCGCCGTGATTGGCACCGCCCCCGGCCGTCCCTTCAAGCCCCGCTGACCTCCAGATCGGGCGCAAGCAGCTCCTGCGCCCCACACCCCTATGATAGACACCGATGCGTCGCTTCCCCAACGAACATGCGGACTAGGTGCTCCGCATGCCTAAGCGGGTGCTGCTTCTTTTAATTGCGGTTCGACTGACTCTGAATTGAAATCCAGGCGGGCTACTGACCTCTAGCAAAGGTGAAATAGTAAATGGGAGGAAACCTTGTGCATTTAGTATCATGAAGAAGATGCACGATGAAGTGCTCAACTAGTTTCTTTAGGTGGGATGAATACGGTGTGAGCGAGAGCGTAAGATTTGCGAATAAGGGAAGAGTACCTCTTCTACTTTGGCGATGTTGTGTCCTCATACATTTTTCCAACGATCTTCTTGTGGTTCCTTTGGAAATGAGAAGTTGTGGAGGGACGGTGGAGCCTTGGGCGAACCCATGTCCAAGTTGTTGAGTGTGGTGTGGTGGTAAATGCATCTGGTGGTGGGAACCAGTCTGAGGCGGCGAATGATGGCATAAGGGAACAACTCCGGTCGCGGTGGATGGTTGCGATAGTGGGAAGCAGCGTGATGGTAGCGAGATGGCATGGTCGAAGTGGTTCTGGTACGGTGCACGTCAGCGTCGGTGTCGTGGAGGCAGCTCCGCCTCGGCTTCAGCTGCTTAGTCCTTGAGGGTGTTGCGGTTGCGGTTGCATTGGACGACGACATCGGGTTACCGGCTCCGGCATGATGGAGGAGGGCGGTGGTGGATTGGGCGCTATGGGGTGGAGGACGAAGGAGGCGGGGTTTGTTGTGGAGAAGGCGTTTTGGCGCCGGCAGAGTATGAATGGGGAAGCGGGGGACTAAGGGGAACAATGTTTCGGTTTGGGGCAGCGCTTGTTTGAAATTTGAGAAAGTTACAAACTTTGCCCCCATCTAAAATTTCGGACATATTGCTTGGGTTGGGGGTAGTGAAAGTGCAACTAATCCCGGGTGGTTTTGGTAATTAATAACAACATATATATCATTGAACTAATTATTTCTTGAGAATATTTGAAGGAGTTCGGTTGATATGGGTATGGCAATATTGATGATGTGGACCCCTCAAAATGCTAAGGAAAGCATTGGCAAAAGCTCAAGACTCCATTTTTGGTTTAGTGATCCAAGATCACATTGAGTCCATAGGAAAGCCAATACTATTAAAGGGGATGAGGTTATGATGATGATCTGGTTGCTCAAAGTGCTTAGTGATTTATCTCTCAAACTATCGGCAATCTTTCATTCCAACATAAACTCATAAGTAATCTCGGTCCCACCGATTCCATAAACTTCAGTCACACCGAGATGAACCACCTCAGCTATATACCCAAACCCTAAGCATTTCGGATTTTCGATTCCAAACTCGGTCATACCAAAATTGGTGTTGCCAAGCTTACGTAACATACGTACTCAAATCGGTGTCACCGAGATGAGAAAATCGGTCCCACCGAGAATGGCAAACCCTAGACTTTGGAAGAATCGGACTAGCACCGAGATTGTATTTTGGTCCCATCAAAATCCCAACGTTCACAAGATTTGAACTTCGGTCTCACCGAGTTGTCACCAGTTCGGATCTGAGAGATTGGTCAAATGTGTATGCAGTTGGATTTTGTGTGGAGGCTATAAATACCCTCCACCTCCTCTTCATTACGTGGAGAGCCATCGAGAAAGAACTACCACTCCTACCTTACATTTCCGAGAGAAAACTACCTACCCTTGTGTTGAGATCAAGTTGCTCCACTCCCACCATATGAAACTTGATTTCTAGCCTTCCCAAGTTGCTTTCCACTCAATCCTTTCTTCCACCACAGCCAAATCGGTGAGGAGAGTTGAGTGTTGGGGAGATTATCATTTGAAGCACAAGAGCAAGGAGTTTCATCATCACCAACACCATCTATTACCTTTTGGAGGGTGGTGCCTCTTAGATTGGTTAGGTGTCGCTTGGGAGCCTCCGTCAAGATGTGGAGTTGAACCAAGAAGTTTGTAAGGCAAGGAGATCGCCTACTTCGTGAAGATCTACGAGTAAGGCTAGTCCTCCGTGGGCGTAGGCCATGATGGCATAGACAAGGTTGCTTCTTCGTGGACCCTTCGTGGGTGGAGCCCTCCGTGGACTCTCATGCCGTTACCCTCAAGTGGGTTGAAGTCTCCATCAGCGTGGATTGGCGATAGCACCACCTACTCGGAACCACGAGAAAAATCTCCGTGTCTCCAAATTGCGTTTGCTCTTCTCCACCTCTCATTTACTACATGTGCAATTTACTTTCCGCTGCCACTACTCTAGAATTGCATGTGTAGGGTGATACTTGACTTGGTCATCATTGTGAACTTGCTAAAAACTTGCCCTAATCTAAAGGCTAAACTTTTATCTTGTCAAGTAGTCTAATCACCCCCCCTCTAGACATACTTCCGATCCTACAAGTGGTATCAGAGCTTTGGTCTCCATTGGATTGGTTTCATTGCATTGGATTCCATAAGCTTGGTTTCACAACCTAGGAGAGTATGGCGTCTAGTGAGGGTAATTTCCGTAGAGGTCCTTACTTTGATGGTTCAAATTTTGCTAGTTGGAAGCACAAAATGAAAATGCATATTCTTGGACATAACCACCGCATGGGGCATTATTTGTGTTGGCTTGCAAGGTGAGTTCTTGAGGAAGGAAAAGTTCCGGATCGGCGAAGCTCTGCGGATGAGTTGCGGATGTTCTGAACAATGCTCAAGCTTGTGACATTCTCTTCAATGCTTTGTGTCAGGGAGTTCAACAAGATCAGCCGTCTTGAGAATGCAAAAGAGATTTGGGATACTTTGGTGAAATGCGAAGGTGCGAGTCCGTGAAGGAATCAAAGCTAGATGTTCTTCAAGGTCGACTTGATAAGTTCAAGATGAAGGAAGGTGAAGAAGTCGCTGAAATGTACTCTAGGCTTGCTCTCATCACCAATGAGATGGCAGGCTTAGGAAGCGAAGAAATGACCGACCGATTCATCATCAAGAAGATTCTCGAGCTTTGGATGGAAAGTATGACACCGTGTGCACTTTGATCCAAATGATGCCAAACTACAAGGATCTCAAGCCTACAAAGTCATTGGAAGAATTGTTGCTCATGAGATGACACTTAAAGATAAGGAAGAGCTTCACAACAAGTCAAGTGGTGCTTACAAAGCTGCAGTTGAAGCTCCCACAACCTCAAGTGACAAGCTAGTTTCCAATGAAGAGATAAGCCTAATGGTGAAGAACTTCAACAAATTCTACAAGAGTAGAAGCAAGGAAAGAAGCTCAAAGTCTAGATCATATGATGAAAAGAGATCTTCTAGTCGTGATCGAAACTGCTACAATTGTGGAAGACCGGACACTTGCTCAAATGAGTGTTCGACTCCCCACAAGAGAAGAAAGAATCTCCAAGAAGAAGAAGCTCAAGAAGAGTCGCCTCGAAAAGAGAGAGGAGTAGAGATGATCGTTATGAGCGAAGATCCTCTCGGAGAAGCAAGGATTAGAAAGGAAAGACAAGTCATCAAGGAGCTACACAAGAAGAAAACATCAAGCTCATGTTGGTGAATGGGTTTCCGGCTCCGACTCAGACAATCACTCGAAGAAGCTATCACTCCAACTCGAATCTGATCAAGATGAAGGTGTTGCGGTCTTGCTCTCGTGTCCTCCAACTCCAACTCCTATGACTTGTTTGATTCACCAAATGAGGAATTGGAAGATGCTTCATGGCAAAAGGCCCCAAGGTATCACACCCTGAATTTATTGACTTTGATAGTGATGAGGATGACTTGCTTGGTGAAGATGAGCTTTTACATGACAAATCTAGTGAGCTTAGTAATGATGAACATGCTAGTAGTCTTTATAGTCGAGAAGAGTGAATGACAATGCTATGAAGGAGATTGAGCGTCTAACTAAAGAACTAAACACTCTTAAGTTAGCTCATGAAACAACTCAAGAAGATCATAGAGAGCTCCTAAGATCTCATGAAGCTACGCTCGAGAAGCTCAATCTAGAGCAAGAACATGAGTTTCTAAAAGCTATCAATGGCGATCTTGAAAGAAGAGTTCTTCATATCTTGCCAAGCGACTTCTCTTGTCTAATTTCTTGCCACCTATTAAAACTAAGCATGACAAGCATAAGAAAAATTCTTCATCTAGAAGCAACATAAATGGTTCTAGTAGTTCTCTTGATTCCACTAACAATGTTTCAAGCCAAGTTTCACTTGAGCAAGAAAATAGTCTATTGAAAGGGATTATAGAAAGGTGTCTACAAGAGTCTTGCGGAAGCAAGAACTTTGAGAAATTGTTGCAAACAAGGAAGACACGGAAGAATCAAGGAATTGGTTTTGAGCGAAAGTTCAACGCCGAGGGTGTTGAATGGGAAGAAGGTCGATATCACTCCAAAGTTTGTTTCTCAAAAGGAGAAGTATGATCCTACTTCTTCAAAAGTGGAACAAGCTCAAGATGACCTTCCACCACAAGACCACAAGCTAAAAGGCAAGGACAAGCTTCAAGAGGAGATTGATGCATTCATTGAAGCACCCAAGGCCATGGTCAAGTGGGTTCCCAAGGCAACTTCAAGTTCTACCGACAAGCTCAACTACTACCCCAAGGATTCCCATCAAGATGATGTGGATCGAAGAGAAGAACTAGAGAGTTCTTGAGGGTGACTCGCCAACATACTTCACTCACATTCATTTTGGCAAAGAACTTGTGCAATCAACTTCCACATCTTGCACTAGTTCATGGAGTCACAAACCCTCATGTTGGTAAGTCAAGGGACAAGGTAATCATTGCTTTCATGGACATCATCTATTGTGTACTTCAATCTATGTCCATGGATATCCTTGTTTGTTCCTTGTGGGACTAACCCATGTAGGTATTGAAAGTGCCCGATTCAAAGGATTGCTCCCAACTCTTGATGATCTTCATCAACATTGAGCATCCACATCTTCAACATCTACATGAAGTCTTCAACGACAACCCAAGGTTAGTTTGACCCTTTAAAGGGGTTCTCACATCAAGGGAGCTTTGCTCTAAAGAAATGAGCTAAAGCATCTTCAAATGATGTGAACACATTAATGCTTTAAGGAAAAGTGGTAACCCCACTTGTGCTTAAGCGATGAGTATGGCCTATGATCAAATGTTCTCATTTGGCTCCTAAGTCAATATACTCATATATAGATGACCTAGTCATCGCCAAATTGTGTGCTAGTAGCTAGTGTTTTGTTTGTGCATGTTTGACACATATTTTGTTTGCTATCTTATTGTGTGAGCATGTTGGATGCATGATTTTATCCATTCGAGGACATCCATTTGTTGCTTTGGTCTTTTGAATCTTATTTCTTTTGACCAAATGGATGGACAAGAATGCCTAAGTTCCTCCCTAGCTATCTATGCTTTCTTGTCTCAAACTCTATTCATGCTTATATCACAAACTTTGAACAAGACTTTTTGGACAGGGCCGAGTGAGGCACTTTCGAGCCACCGATCCGTCAGCTTAAATTCCAAAACCTTCTAAGTACTTCGGTCAAACCAATATACTCAAATCGGACGGACCGAAATCACTTGGATTGATCTAGGTTTTCACCTCGGTGAAACCGAGTTGCAAATTCGGCGTGACCGAAGTGAGAATGCTTGGGCTTGATTAACCATCTCGGTCCCACGAGTTTTCCAACTTCGGTCCACCGAAGGTGAAGGTATATATACCGAGGCAGCGTAGCGTTGATTATTCCTTCAAGCGTCTAGCCCCAAACCCTTATTTGCCGTCGCCGTGGTCTTGGATCGTCTCCGCCGTCGCTTTGTCGCCCTCGCCTTGAGTCTCCATCGCCGTCAGCGGTCGATCTCATCGCCGTTGCGCCGTGGTGAAACTCCACCAGATTGGGTGAGTTTCATCCCTCTCGTGCTTCAACCTCGATTCAATGCGATAGGTTTTGCCTAGCTTCTTGCCAGATTGAAATCTTCTATCCAGCGATTAGATCATAGAACAAAATTCAGTGAAAATCTTAGGGTTAGGTTTCATGGAACACATCTCGGTGTGACCGATTCTACATTCTCGGATGACCGATTTGGCCTCTGGCCATTACCTTTACACTTTCGGTTAAACCGAGTTGTGCCGTCGGTAAGACGAGAAGTGAGGATTTAGTGAAACCCTAGTGCTCTCGGCTAGGCCGAAACCCATTTCGGTCCAACGAAAGTGGTGTGTGGTTAGGTTTAGACACTTGGATTCACGAATTTTTAGACTCGGTCAGACCGAAATGCATTCTGTGAAAACCTAAAACTAATGTTTGAACTCATTTATTTTGCAAAATCCTCTGCGGTTTGTGATAACTCTTCTATTACTGCCTATAC
>JAHHZJ010001261.1:0-37882 GCA_021437245.1 Aegilops speltoides
AGACACTCGCGGCACCACGTCGAGACAAAGGCGGATGCCGCCTCGGTCTCCATGGACCGCCCGTCCATCTCAACCGACAACCCGCAGCGCCATACCCGGGAGGTGGTATCCATCTTTGAAAACCCGGGGCTCGCGGGATGCTCCGGACAACCATCCGTCCGAAAAGAAAGGCGGCGGGGGACCTGCTCCTCCTAACACTGTTAAGGGTCGGCATATCCGCTCCTCGCCGCCGCCCGCTCCCCTCCCTCCGGAACGCTCCAAAAACTGCTCCTCGACTTCCCTCCCGGGCGGACAAGGCCGGCGGGGCTAATCGAGCTCGCCGCCAAAACAACTCTTCCAGCAGCGACCTCGCGGCGCGGGTGAAAAACGGCCGGCGGGACAAGACCCGGGTCAACCCCGTACTCCCCGCGGAAGCAAAGCCGCCCGGGGAACGCCGGCAGCGGCTCCCGGTCGTCGGATCCGCGGGCTCGTTGGGATCAACGCCGGGTCCTCGGCGCCGGCGACAAGAAGGATCGCTTTCTGCGGACAAGATATCGGGGAAGCGTGCTGCGGGGCGGCCTTGCCCTGAAGCTCCCGGGGAAGGGAAAAAAATCCGGCAAGGACAGCTCGGTGCCGTTGCAAGCGCATCTCCGGGCCTGGCCTTGGTGAGGGCCCATCGGCTCCAGGCAAGTCGAAAACAAAAACAGACCAGCCAAAGATCAAGCACAGCAGGGGCAGCTGGTGCTCACTCCGGGGGTTCTCCCCGGGCGCCCGCTGCCGTCGAGGGCGCATCGAGCTCCGCCGACCGTCCGACCAATAGGGCAAAAATTGCCAAGCTCGAACTTTTGAGTTGCCCAGTCCATACCTATGGCGCCGGGCGAAGGGTGAATCGTGGTTGGGTTGTGCCGTCGATTGTCTTGAGTCCCTTCGCGATAAAAGCGCGCGAACCAGGACAAGTTCTTCCGCGGGGCTGCCCCGGCGCTATGCGCTCGGCAAATTTCTGGTGGGCTCCCGGCGTGGGGCGAGAAATACAAGGGGATAAGGATGGGGAGATGGCCTCGACAGTTGTTGGAAATAGAAAAGCTAAGTCGTCCGAGCTTTTTCGAGCAATCCTTAGTTCCATGCTTTTTATATTATGTTCCTCGTCGTTGTCCTTTTGCAATACCCTTTGGAGGAACCTACCGTGGATAGCCGCCCTTATCTTGTTTTGAGCCGCTCCGATTTAAGTGAGCTGCGACAAGTGTCGCGCCCTTGTTTGTTTGAGTCCGTCAACAAGCTAAGTGCGTTACTAAGGGCCAATTGCTGCCCGTAAGACCTTGGGCCGGGCCCGAGTTCACACTGCGCGGCAAGGCCCCCGGCAAGTTTCCCTCGTGGGTAAGCGCACAAAGGGCTGAACCCTGCCGTAAGATGCCCTTCGTATGAGAAACTTGTGGGGGAAACCTACCCGTGGATAGCCGCACCCTTATCTTGTTTTGAGCACGCTCGCGATTTAAGTGAGCCGACAAGTGTCATGCCCTTGTTTTGTTTAGTCCCTCGCAAGCTAAGTGCGTTGCGACTAGCAGCAAGGTTGCTTCTAAGATTTGGGGCTGCTTGAGTTATTTTGCTTCGCAAGGCCCTTGGGCAAGTTTCCCTAGAAGCGTAAGTATAAACATCTGAAGGGCAAACCGACATCGTATTACAAAATCCCAGGAAGGATTTATATACATATACATGTAAATAATGGCTTTGAGACCTATCTCATTTTTTCATGGCAAATTACAGCAACAAGGAGAAACCGGAAACACCCAACAGGATTTTGGCCGAGTTGCGGGGCTGCGGTCAAATTCCTTCCGTTGGGATAATAGCACCCTGCGGAATCAGATAAGTTTTTCATCCTCGTCATCATCCTCTCATGGACCGGGAAGCGGGGCTGCGTCCTTGAACGGCGTGTCTTGTAAAACCCGTCGGGGAGGAGCGGTCGTGGCCCGTTCGCCCTTGGTTTGTTTCAGTCCGCCAACAAACACAAGTCGCTGCGGCGGCCGGGAATTGCTGCGGAAGAACACCGCCGTGGCTCTGATGTCCCTTTCGCAAGCGGTTTGGGCAAGCTCCCGAGGGGGGTGGGAACATACAAAGGCGAAGTCAAGTAAAAGACTCGGTCCGACAAGCGTTCCCCTCTTTTCATTAAAAACATCCTAGTTTAGTACAAGTCCATAGAGGATGAAAAACATGATAGAGAGGATTACAAGTTTTAAATGCAGCTAAGGCCGAAGGCTTACAAGTTAAAAAGATAAGATGCGTAATCCTTTTCACTCCCTTTTTGGAGAGTCAAGGAGGACCAGCAAAGCTTGCCGGGAAGGCGAAGACCTAGGAGGAAATTTCAGGCGCGAAGACACCAAAGAACTTCCCGGGGCGGCGGGAAGCTTGGCGGGCAGGCCTTGGGAGGCAGAGCTTGAAGGCAGGTGGTGGGGCGTCGGCAGCGAGGCTCCTCGCCTCGACCTCCCGACTTGGCCCAGCCTTGCCACCACCCCTCTTCCTCTTCCGCAGCCTCTCATGGCCGCCCAAGGAGGCGGCCCGGGGGAGTTGAGCCAGTGGATGATGGAAGACCCAGCAGTGGCCTTGAGGCAGCATCCGGCCTGGTGGACCCGCCATCCTAAAGCCATCGCCGTCGCTCCTCCTCGTCACTCTCGCTCGAGGAGGGACCTTCGCTATCGGAGCTGTCACACAGCATCTCGCCGGTCCGGAATCCCGAAGACCTTGTGTGCCCTCCATCAACAGAAATGGAGGTAAACCCCTTGTCAAGCTGTGGATCTTGGTGACGTCTTCCACCCTCGTTCGAGTACATCACGCGGGGGCTGGGGACCACGACCTCTCACTCGAGTGCCGCTGATCCCCAGCCCCTCATCATAACTCCATCACCTCGGCGGATCCGGTTATGGCTCATGAGCAGGGGCCGTGGCGGAGGCGGCGGGCGCTCGAGCAGCAGTGACTCCGGGATCAAGTCTCGGTATGGACCGCCTCGAGGAAAGACCCACTTGGGAGGCGGGAGGCCGCGTCGCCCACGACCGCCTCTCACCGACCCGCCTCGACCACGCCCTCGGCCTCGCCAGCCCTACCTCGCCCCTCCCTCTCTCCCCTCGTGGCGGCTCCGCCTGCAGGTGCGGAAGATGGGAGAAGTCACTTGCTGGAGGCGACCCTCGCTGCCACCGTTGAAGAACTAGGATTTCCTCCTTCCATGGCGAAAGAAGAGCGGAAGCTGACGAAGGAGAAGAGGAAGTGTGAGACCATTGTGCCCTTACCGCCTTTTAAAGGCGGGGTGGGACTCAACGCCTACCGGCCAATCGGGAAGCGAGGAGGGCAGAGAGTGGGGCCGACTCGCCATCTCCTTGCGTGTGGCTCGGTCTCCCACCTCCATGCCCACCCCCATGCATGAGGCAGCGTGGCGGCGGGCGGGCGGCGGGTGAAGTGACCTCGCCTACACCGATCGAGGCGGATGCCTAAAAGACGCGCGCGCCCGTATCCACGGCGCCGTAATCGGCGTGCCATTCACGGTGGGATCGGCGGATCTGGAAGTGGATTGCGCCCGCGGGCAGCGTGTGCCCGTGCACTGTTTTAGGCTTTGGCCCAACAGCGCTCGGCTTACCGTGTGGCCAGGCCGGGGAGGGCTCCTCTCGGTGTACTAAGGTAGGGGTACCTCGGTACCCCAACATGCTGCAGGCGATTCTGACTTCCGGCGGGGTTTACCGCGTGCTCGCCGAAGACCTTCTGCTCCATGTCAAGCCATTCAAAGGCGAAGCTAAGGCAGAAGATCGAGACCCGGCAGCGGAGCTTCTACCCGTTCGAGCTCAAGGTTACATCACTCCGCAAAGGCCACAGGCAAGAGGGCTTCGCCGGAAGACTAAATTATCATCAGAACCGCCTCGCTATATATCGGCGGTCCAGGCGACAAATTCTGAAACCCGGCAAGCTCCGGGCCGGCAAATCAAGACCCGGCAAGGTGCTTGCGGGAGGATTCGCTGTGTGCCGCGCTCGACTCATCGACCCGCGTGCATGCAGGGCCTTTCGAGGGGCGTGGCGGATAACTGTGCAACTGGGGACACGGTGGCACTTCCGCAGTGGTGGATCCATCGCCCGGTGTGCGGAACCTGAAAGGGGGAGCTTTTGAGATTGACGGCAGCGGGCATTAAATGCCCTTGTCCCCCAACATCAAAGTAGTGGCGACCACTTTGTTCACTGCTGTGGCTTCCTGTTCCTTTTATTCAACTACCACCTCTTTTACATTTTACCCCTTTCTCCTCGTTGACACCTGTGGTGACCCTTGCACTATAAAGGAGGCCCATGCACAGCGTGGAAGGGGTTGGTTGATTGAAACCTTTGCAACTCTCACGCTCGGTGTAGCTGCTCTTGTAGCTCTTCAAGCTCGAGCTCAATACAAACCAAAGCGGAGTAGGGTTTCTGCGTCCATCGGCCCGAACCTGGGTAAAGCTGCCAGCGTGCTTCGATCGCTCTCATGCTCCCTCCGCCCGTACCCCGCCTGGACAAGGGCTCGGTCCCATAGGTGTTAAGTGGCGGGCGTCTCCCGACATCTTTAGCGCGCCCGGTAGGCGTCGAGGTTGTCGCGGACCTGATCCGGCGTTCCGCGAGCGCGTTCTTCATCAACCTCTCGGTTTCATCGACAACCATCAACAATTCGCCGCCATGGCCCGAAGGAAGGCCGGAGGTTGCGAACCCGTCATGTCTCATCCGCCCGCCACGGAGCCAGCGGTGGGCGGAGAAACGCCCGTCGGAAGGTGAGTGCTTGGCGAGACACCATGGCACCACGAATCCGAGACAAAGCGGATGACCGGCGCCTCGGTCTCCGTGGACACGCCGCGTCCATCGGCACCGACAACCCAGCAGCGCCATACCACGGGAGGTGGTATCCATCTTTAGAACAACCTACGGAGGCTCGCGGGATGCTCCGGACAACCGTCCGTGCGAAGCCAGCGAAGGCGCGGGGCAGGACCTGCTCCTCCTAACACATTGAGTCCGAGCATATCCGCTCCTCGCCCTTCGCCCGCTCCCTCCACTCCGGAGAAGCGCTCGCAAGAACGCTGCTCTCGACTTCCTCCGGTAGCGGACAAGGCCGGCAGAGGCTACCATCGAGCCTGATCGCCGCAACAACTCTTCACAGGCCGCGACCTCGCGGCGCGGCAAGCTGAAAGCGAAGGCCCGGGCGACAAGACGCCGGGGTGCAACCGTGCACTCCCGCGAAGCAAAAGAGCGCGCCCAGCTGAGCAGCGCCGGCGGCTCCACGGCATCGTCCGGATCAGCGGGCTCGTCGGGATCAACGCCAGGTCTCGACGACGGCGACAAGAAGAATCATGCGCCCGACAAAGATATGGAAGCAGCTGCTGGTGACGCGAACTGCACCTGCTGAAGCTCCCGAAGAAGAAAGGCCAAGTCCGGCAAGGACAGCTCTGTGCTCGTTCCGGCAAGCATCTCCCGGGCGCTGCGCTGCCGTCGAACGGCGCCATCGATTTCCACGGCAAGTGCGAGAAACAAGCAGACCAGCCAAAGATCAAGCATGGCAGGGCGGCAGCTCTGGGTACTCCTCCGGTCTCCGGGCCCGTCGAGGCCGCCATCGAGCTCCGCCGACGGTCCTGACCAATAGGGCAAAGAAAATTGCCAAGCTCGAACTTTTGAGTTGTACGAGAATCCATATATGGCGACACGCGAAGGGTCGAATCGTGGTTGGGTTCGCCGTCGATTCGTCTTGAGTCCTTCGACGATAAAAGCGCGCGCAACCAGCCCGACAAGTTCTTCCGCCGGGGCTGCGCTGGCCGGGCGCTGATGCCTGCGCTCAGCGGTAGCATTCTTGTTGGTGGGCTCCCGAAGCGTGGGGCGAGAACATACAAGGGATAAGGATCGGGAGGGAGGCCTCGGCGGATTGTTGGAAATAGAAAAGCTAAGTCGTCCAGAGCTTTTTATGCGAGAATCCTTAGTTCCATGCTTTTTATATTATGTTCCTCGTCGTTAGTCCTTTATGCATAATACTGTCTTGTGGAGGAACCTACCCGTGGATAAGCACCTTTATCTTGTTTTCGAACCGCTCAGCGATTTAAGTGAGCTGCGACAAGTGTCCGCCCTGTGTTTATTTCGAGTCCGCTCAACAAGCTAAGTGCGTTGCGACTAGCTTGGTTGCTTGCCGTAAGACCTTGGCGGCGGGCTGCTTGAGTTCAGCACTCGGCGCTTCACAGGGCCCCTTCCGGCAAGTTCCCTAAGCGGGGTAAAAGCGCACAAAGGCGTAGCAAGCCCTGCGTAAAGATGCCCGTGAGAAACTTGTCGCGGAGGAACCTACCGTGGATAGCCGCATTATCTTGTTTTTAGGCACGCTCAGCGATTAAGTGAGCTGCGACAAGTGTCGCGCCCTTGTTTAGTTTAGTCCGCTCAGCAAGCTAAGTGCGTTGCGACTAGCAGCAACAAGGTTGCTGCCGGTGAACCTTGGCCAGCCCGGCTGCTTGAGTTCGACACACGGCCTTTCGGACAAGGCCTTGCCAAGTTTCCCTAGAGCGTGAAGTATAAACATCTGAAGGCAAGGCCGCGACATCATATTGCAAAAGTCGCAGGGAAGGATTTATATACATATGTAAATAATGAAAGCTATTGCAGACCTATCTCATTGTTTTCATGGCTGAAATTACAGCAACAAGGAGAAACGAAGCACACCGCACTGGATTTTGGCGAACCCGAGTTGCGAAATTATAATTCCTTCGGCGGGATAATAGCACGAAAAACTGCGAATCGGATAAGTTTTCATCCCTCGTCATCATCCTCTGGACCGGAAAGGGAACGCTCCTTGAACGGCGTGTCTTGTAAAACCCGTGCGGAGGAGGAATTCGTGGCGATTGCGCCTGGTTTGTTTCGAGTCCGCTCAACAAACACAATCGCTGCAACTGGCCAACAAGGTTGCTTGCGGGAGCTTACACCATGGTGATTCCTTGATGTCCCTTTCGACAAGCGTGTTCGCGCGGCAAGCTCCAAGGCGTGGGGTGAGGGCTACACTGAGCAGTCAAGTAAACTGGTCCGACAAGCGTTCCCCTCTTTTCATTAAAAACATCCTAGTTTAGTACAAGTCCATGAGGATGAAAAACATGATAGAGAGGATTACAAGTTTTAAATGCAGCTAAGGCCGAAGGCTTACAAGTTAAAAAGATAAGATGCCGTAATCCTTTTCCTGCCCTCTTTTGAGGAGGAGGTAGGTCAAGGAGGACCCGGCAAGAAAGCTTGCCGAAGGGCAAGGGGCCCTAGGAGAGCTACAGGCGCGGAAGACAGAAGAACTTCCGGGGCGGCCAGGAGCTTGGCGGAGGCAGGCGCGGGGCGAGCTTGAGGCGAGGTGGTGAGACGTCGGCCTGCGTGAGGCTCCTCGCCTCGTACTCGACAGCGGCCTTGCCGCCACCCCTCTTCCTCTTCCGCAGCCTCCTCGCCCGCCCAAGAGGCGGCCCGGGGAGTTGAAGGCCGACCGGATGATGGGGTCGCCGGTGGTGGCGAGCAGCATCCGGCGCCTAGTAAAGTGGACGGTTGCAAGACACTGGGCGTAGAGCCCATTTTATTTCAACGTGGTAATATGGCGCAAGCCCTTGCCTTGAGAATCATTACTTCTGAAGATCATTCCTGGTACTTGCGCTTCTGATTCCGATAGAGTAAACTGATTAAAACTCATATCCTAGAGAACCATCCATTCATAAAGTTAATAGTGCTTAAACCTTTAGTGCATTAAATAGGTCACAGATGATGCAAATGTGGACTAACCATTTATTGTTGATAGTCAGCCCCAAATATCACGTAGTATCCGAACCGATTGTCCAAGAGCAATTAATATACAGCAGTTTCACGAAACATATAGTATAAAGTCATTTGTGAAAACGAAAAATGAACCATGATTATTTTTGAATATACCTCATTTTCAGCCTATTGCACAATGATTCACACACATGATCTTTATCATATCCCAGATTGGCAACATCTTGAAGTGTATCTTCGTCAATCTTCGAAATGAACATCTAGCAAATCAACATATCATTGCCATAGAAAGCACTTTTGAATGCTCGATAATAAACTCTTTTTTGATAAATAAAGACTAGCATTGCATGGAGACTTGACTTGATACCTTTACGAAACCGAGGGGCACAACTATGGCCATTGATTTCTATTATATTTTCTTTGCAAATATTACATTTATATTATACCCATAAGGAGAGCATTTCACGACAAAAGTATTGTACTTAATTTTCCTATCATCCATCCAAAATCGATAAAGGCTAAAAAGTTTCTTGTGCGAGATATGATAGTCGCTGAAATGTGCAATAGATGGGGTTACCATTTTGGCTTGCTGTGCTGTGTTTGGTGGAGCCACGTGGCGAGGAAGGTGATTCGAAACCATGGGTGGTCTCGAATTTCATGGATTGTGATTCTCTTCATGGGATCAACAATAAACATTCGTGGGATCAAATCCATTGCAAGATCGGATAAATCATTTGGAAGGATATAGACCTCCTGGAACAACAAATAAGAGTTAAAATCTCTTGAAAAAATGAATTCTAAAGTCCAACTAATCTACATGAATTTGTTGATTTCGGAAAAAAAAGTAAACACTTGTCAGATCAAACTTAATCTACAAATGTTACATCACCTTTATCTTATTGAACAGTTTGGGAATGTTGTCACAATCGAATGGAACATCACTACAAAGAAGAGCTAAAATATCACCCCTCCAGGACATCAACCTCGGTCCAGTACAATTCACAGGATAACCTATAGAAACACTCATTAAAGCTATTAACCTAGGCGATGTCGTGGAAGAAGCATGAGGATTAAATGAGGAACATTTACAGGTATTAGGTGGAGATTTCAAGTACCATAAAGAATGCGAGGAAATTAGTGGAATGTTAAACATATTTCTCCCTCAAACCCACATACTCAAAGATCTGGACCATCGTTCAAAGATTTGCAGCACATTCTGAGATAACTGGCAGATTCATTTATTAACTATAAAGGTGTCACACATGCTCCACTCTCGTGCAAAAAATGCGCTGAAAGAGTGAAGGTACCAACAAAATCACTCTACTCGACAATCAAAGCAGGGGAAGTATGACAAGAATACATCATGATTTGGCTTCTACGCAAGCAAGGATATCAAGACCACTGAATCACTAACTGCATGTCAACTTCATGTTGTGAGAGACCTAATGGGATGTATAAACCCAATTGATGGGCAACCTCCACAAACCCAGGTCATAGTGCACACAATGACTCGGACATCGGAATACCTAACTCACTTGATTGGAAAATCGCGAGCAGTCATCATGCAAACTATATTTCAATCAGCTATATGTTGATATACAAATTTAGGAGAAACATATAACCAAAAGTCTACAATACGACATACATTTCTCAATTAGATTGCAGAAAACATTCTAATGATTCAGATCCAAATACCAAGGCCATGGCAAAATGAAAAACACTCGGATGAACTCAAGCAAAGTGTGAACAACACCTGCTAGATGATTCAATGAGCCTCATATTCCCATAACTGCCCTTTCTCAACAATGTAGCCCAATACCTCCATTCTTGCAATATTCCGTCACAACATATATCCCTAGGTGTCTAAACCTAAACCGGATGATAGGAGCGTGAATGAAGTCAATGAACAAACTCAATATCTTGATTTCTCTATTTCTTTGGAAACAAGATATGAGAAAAATAAGTAAAGTGTCGATATTGAGTTTAAAAAAATTGGAGATGCAAATTCTACTAACTCGACAACAACACAAGGTGAACTTTCTTCTTAACCAAAGCGAATGTATTCGACCTAATATACATTATCTTGACTAATTGATTAAGCGGAATCAGGAACACACCCACAAGTATGGCCACTCACGAAAATAGATAACTCAAAATATTGAACTAGCAAGTTAAATGTATCCTACACTATTGTACAAGGAGAAGGAGGCATACCTTTGTCTTCCATTTCCATAGCTTTCATTTTACTCGGTTCAGAATCTTTATAACAACTTTGTGTCCTGTAAGCTTATGCTCTACAATCATCACTTTTCCAAATGTGCCCCCACCTAATGTTTTGCCCAGTTGTAGCTCTTCAATGCTTGAACATCCACCTCCTCTGGTGTTCCCATCCTTTTCACTTTGCCAAAACAAGAGAAACAATATATGTGATTCCGTAAATAGTTCTATAGTTCAGACACAAGTTAATGAAACTGAAATTTGAGTTCGCTGAATATCTGATCATGAATAACATGAAATACTTACAACATATCACTTCATGGATACCGGCCTTGAGTTTGAACTTAGTGCTGGTCATAAATGACCACTATGGGACATGACAGGCCAGGGAAAGTGTGGTTCAATTAAAGGTCAATGAAATGGGTGAAGTTCCGTTCTCAAATAGGGAGATGCAAAGCATATTAAGCCGCTAAAGTATGGTTCGGTGAGATGATCGGCAACAAAAAGTAATATCTTATGCGGATCGGATAGGATCATAATATATTACCATAAAAATGCTTGCATGAGCAGCTTGAATGACTATAAAACTTTCTGATATGCAATGTGTCATGTCTAACAAAGATGGTTGGGATAACAACCACTAATAATGCTCCCTCATACTTGGATGCCCAACCATGGTGCGACACACATGACACAAACTAGAATCCTAGCTAGCGGGTTAACACATAAAGTATTAATAAGCGGTTCACTTATTAATACCATGACTAGGCATATATATATGTGTGTGGTAAACATGGAAGAGACATATAAGCTTGTAGTCATGCAACAATGAATGAACTAACACATGAATTTGCTACTAGTACTACTCAATAAATATTCACACAAGAATTACGTATGGAAGTATCATCATCGAATCAGAATCCTCGATGTCAATAGCATCTTTTGCTGAAAGGGTTCCCCCCTTTGTATTACAAGAAACCAACACCGATCACATAGCAATTGCTGGTGCGAGTAGCACAATAGGCCCAAAAGAAAAGGAAGAACAAAGAAGATGAAACAAATGACATCAATGGAAATTGACAAAGCACATAAGACCTACCACTGGCCCTTGAACCGACCCACCATACCAAGGCTCCGATTACGCGCGTACCAAGCAGCACCTCAAGAAGGTATGCCTTGACGTATTACATGGGCGTGTCCTAGGGTTTCCCGGCGCGTGGGAGGGTGTGGGAATGGATACCTCGACACCCTCCGGGAAGGGATGGCGGCACCAGCAGTCACCACATCGGAGCAGAAGAGCCAGCCGAGGATTTCGCACCTCCGGACCCCCAACAGCAGGCGAACCAACCAGCCACCTCGTTTGCTAAGTGCGCTTTGTGAAGTGCCGTCCGCTCGCTCACATTAAGAAAAGATATGGCATATTATTAGGAATGAACATAAGTCAGGTTGCATGGACAAGGAACTAGAGCCAAAAAAGTATACGGAGGTCAAGTCCTTCCATGTGTCCCAAACACAAGTTGTGTATATCGGTGTTACATTGACATGTCAACTTTAAAAACATCATAGTGTACACACTATAGGAGTTTATGGTGGAAGCGGGAAGGATCCAAAGGTTGCATCACAAGGACAAGGAGGAAGAAAGTAATTGCTAGTTATATTGCAAAGATATAGTTGCTATTTTATATGTGGAGATTTGGAAATTTTATTGATCTATTATCTAAATGATGTGGTTGGTAGTTTGAGAAGGCAATAAACTATTACTATATCTGTTCTCGTTATATTTTTTCATTTAAACAATAAAGCTGTTTGAGGAAAGTATTGTTTTATGAAAAGTGTAGTTCCCATTAACTTTAGTAACTTCAGAATGTCCACCTCCTCTGGTGTTCCCGTCCATTTTCACTATGCACAAACAAGAGATATAATATATGTGATTCAGTAAACAGTTTTATAGTTGAGCGACAAGTTGATGTTGGCGAAACCGACTTCTTATTGAGTATACTGATCATGAGTGACACGAAATATTTACAGCATGTCACTTCTTAGAGACCGGTATTGAGTGTAAAATGAGTGGGATGGCCATAAATGACTGGCTAGGGAAAGAGTGTTTCAATTAAAGGTCAACGAAATGGGTGAAGTTTCCTTCTCAACTAGGAAGAGGCAAAGTATATTCGGTCACTGAAGTATGGTTCAGTGGGTAACCAACAAGTACTATCTTATGCGGATCGAGTAGGATCATAATATATTACCATAATCATACTTGCACATAACACGAATGACTATAGTCATTTCCCCATATCAATGTATCATGTACGTAAGGATGGTCGAGATAGCAACCACGATAATGCTCCTCGTAATTTGGATGCCGGCTTTGATGCGAAGACATAGAGGACATGTACTAGCCAAGGCTAAATTTGTCCCAAAAGAATCCTAGCGAGGCCCAAATCAGGCTGCAAAGCCCGTCGGCCATTGCGGCGAGCGACCAGGCGCCACCATCATCCACCATGTCGCGCTCCTTTGTTGGCCCACCAGATGGGCTTGAAGGCCCACATCTGAGCCGAGCAGACCCACGGCGTGCATCCCCAGTTAGATCGCCCACCACAAAGAGCCCCTGTGCCGCCTAGGAGCACCCACGGCACCCCACCACCCCGCACCAGTGACTGAGGCTGGAATGGCGGTGGCCATCGGGCGAGCCGTCTTGGGCCTGACCACGTGTGGCTAGGAGGAGGGAGGGCGGGGGCGTGACAAGGAGGCGTCGGGGGAGGCGGCATTCTTGGCCAGGGATGCAGTCTGGCCGAGATTCAAGATAGTCTTGTAGGATGTTTTCTACCATATATAGAGTAAATTTGGAGAAAGTGACATCGATCAGCCGACCTATCAATTAATAATAACCCAACTAGTTAAGCGATCGATCGGTAATGAAGAGTTTCTTCGAAGCATGATGAGGTGAATGTTGTTCCGGGGACCTGCGGGAAAGATCCCCATTGGAGGAAGAAGCAAGAAGGGCACTTAAATCCCCAACCATAAGCAAAGAAGCACACAAACTGGAGTAATAAATTCCCCACTCGATCAAAAACTAGGAGCACACTCTCTACGGGCCATGCAAGCAACGGCAGCCAGCAGAATCACTATACTCCGGCGAGAATTGCAGCAAAGATGAGTGGCGATGATATGTCTCAACATATCTATAATTTTCGGTTGTTCCATGTTTTTATATTATCATTCTTGGATGTTTTACAATCATTTTATTGCAACTTTATATCATTTTTAGGAGTAACCTATTGAGATAGTGCCGATTGTCGGTTGCTAGTTTTTTTTTTTACATCGAGAAAATCATTACCAAGCGGTTCAAACACGGCGAAACTTTTTGGAGAATTTTTTGGACCAGAAGGAACAACATGGGCCAAGAAATACCGAGTGCCCAAGGGGCAAAACCCACTGGCGTGCTGTGAGCCTAGGTGGACCACAGTGGGTTGTGCCCTCCCGGTGGCCTCCTGCAGCGCCTCTTCGCACGATAAATAACCAAATATTCCAAAAACCTAGAAGTCGACAAAACACAATTACGCCGCAAGTTCCGAACCACGAGATCCAATCAAGACACCATCACGGAGGTTCACATCCTCATTGGTGCCTATCCGATGATGCGTGAGTAGTTCATTGTAGACCTCTGGGTCTACTAGATGCTTCCTCTCTCTCTTTTGATTCTCAACACAATAGTCTCTTGGAGATCTATTTGATGTAACTCTTTTGTGTGTTTTTTGTTGCGATCCGATGAACATTGAGTTTATGATCAGATCTATTTTATCCATGAAAGTTATTTGAGTTTTGATCTCTTATATGCATGATTATTTATAGTCCCGTATTTCTTCTTTGAATCTTTGGCCTAGTTAGGCCGACTAGATTGATTTTTCTTGCCATGGGAAGGTGCTTTGTGATGGGTTCATTAAATGCGTTGTTCTTTTTGAGTGATAGAAGGGACAGCAAGACATGTATTGATCATTGCCATTAAGGATAACAAGATTGGGTCTATTCCTACATGAATTGATCTTGTCTACATCATGTCATCATTCTTATTGCATTACTCCGTTTCTCCATGAACTTAATTTATTAGATGCATGCTGGATAGTGGTCGGTTTGTGGAGTAATAGTAGTACATGCGAGGAAGGAGCGGTCTACTAATCTTGGACGTGATGCCTATATATTGATCATTTCCGGACATCATCATCATTATTTGAGGTTCTCGGTTTCCCAACAGTAATTTGTTTACCACCGTGTGTTATTTCTTGAGAGAAGCCACTAGTGAAATCTACGGCCCCGGTCTATTCTTTGTCAATTTTGCTTTCCGATCTATTATTTACCTTTGAGATCTATTTTATTTTCTTTTATTTTCAGATCAATTATTCCAAAAACTCAACGAACATCAGTAGCTATAGAACCGTAAGGTTGGCAAGGAAGGCCGCACAAAATTCCGGAAGAGTACTTGACATCCCTGGTCTTGTAATCTGGAGAAAAATAAATTAAAGGTAGAACCAAACAGACAGTATATCTGATTACCATGCTCATGAATTGTAATTTCTAACATGAACAACATGCAACTTCAAAACATGGGAAGTTATTTCTACCAGCATGCAGCGCTAGTCGACACTAGTTGTTGGCAATAGCGGACATGCAAGACATAATAATGGTTACTTGGTAAAATTTATGAATCAAATATATTTTCTGCAGCAAAATCGTTATTTTATCTAGTGATGCCACAATAAAGCGATATTGAGTAGAAAATCCCTTTTTATTGCAAAAAATACTTTAGTAGTAGAAGGTGTTGTATTCCTGAATTTCAAACTTGATCACAGCGGTAGCCTCCTATTAACATCACCAATATTCATGATGGTAGAGTCATCCAAAAGTTGTGGTTGGCATCTAACAACATATCATGACTTGAGGAAACCGAGGGCACCACGCATTTCATGTTGTAGCCACATTCTTCTCCCAACGGACATTTAATTCCTTAAGTGCCTTTAGAAACTCAATCAATATCGCAGGTCGAGCTTGAGACTGCTGGACAAGTGGCGCATTAGCTCAACAGCTGAATGTGCAAAACAAAGCAAAGTAAAGTGGACAGTTTGCAAGACACAGGCGTAGAGCCCATTTTATTGCAACGATAATATGGCCGCAAGCCACCTTGAGAATCATTACTTCTGGAAGATCATTCACGGTACTTGCGCTTGCGATTCCGATAGAGTAAACTGATTAAAACTCATATCTTAGAGAACCATCCATTCATAAAGTTAATAGTGCTTAAACCTTTAGTGCATTAAATCGGTCACAGATGATGCAAATGTGGACTAACCATTTATTGTTGATAGTCAGCCCCCAAATATCACGTAGTAGCCGAACCGATTGTCCAAGAGCAAGTAATATGCAAGCTTTCTGAAACATATAGTATAAAGTCATTTGTGAAGCTGAAGGAATGAACCACTGATTATTTTTGAATATACCTCATTTTCAGCCTATTGCTGTGATTCACACATGATCTTTATCATATCCCAGATTGGCAACATCTTGAAGTGTATCTTCGTCAATCTTCTGAAATGAACATCTAGAAAATCAACATATCATTGCCATAAGCGGCACCTGAATGCTCGATAAACTCTTTTTGATAAATAAAGACTAGCATTGCATGGAGACTTGACTTGATACCTTTACGAAACCAGGGCACAACTATGGCCATTGATTTCTATTATATTTTCTTTGCAAATATTACATTTATATTATACCCATAAGGAGAGCATTTCACGACAAAAGTATTGTACTTAATTTTCCTATCATCCATCCAAAATCTGATAAAGGCTAAAAAGTTTTCTGTGCGAGATATGATAGTCGCTTGAAATGTGCAATAGATGGGGTTACCATTTTGGCTTGTGCTTGTTTTGGTGGAGCCACGTGGCGAAGGTGATTCTGAAACCATGGGTGGTCTCGAATTTCATGGATTGTGATTCTCTTCATGGGATCAACAATAAACATTAAATGGGATCAAATCCATTGCAAGATCAGATAAATCATTTGGAAGGATATAGAAACCTCCACGGAACAACAAATAAGGGTTAAAATCTCTTGAAAAAATGAATTCTAAAGTCCAACTAATCTACATGAATTTGTTGATTTCAGAAAAAGGTAAACACTTGTGAGATCAACTTAATCTACAAATGTTACTGTCACACCTTTATCTTATTGAACAGTTTGGGAATGTTGTCTGTCGAATGGAACATCACTACAAAGAAGAGCTAAAATATCACCCCACAACTCAGGACATCAACCTCGGGTCCAGCGTACAATTCACAGGATAACCTATGCGAAAACACTCATTAAAGCTATTAACCTGAGCGATGCGTCGGAAGAAGCATGAGGATTAAATGAGGAACATTTACAGGTATTAGGTGGAGATTTCAAGTACCATAAAGAATGCGAGAAAATTAGTGGAATGTTAAACATATTTCTCCCTCAAACCCACATACTCAAAGATCTGGACCATGCGTTCAAAAGATATGCAACACATTGCAAATAACCTGGCAGATTCATTTATTAACTATAAAGGTGTCACACAATGCTCCACTCCTGCAAAAATGCACGCTGAAAGAGTGAAGGTACCAACAAAATCACTCTACTCGACATTCAAAGCAACAGGGGGAGAAGTATGACAAGAATACATCATGATTTGGCTTCTCCCAAGCAAGGATATCAAGACCCTGAATCACTAACTGCATGTCAACTTCATGTTGTGAGAGACCTAATGGGATGTATAAACCCAATTGATGGGCAACCTCCACAAACCCAGGTCATAGTGCACACAATGACTAGGACATCGGAACACCTAACTCAATTGATTGGAAAATCGCGAGCAGTCATCATGCAAACTATATTTCAATCAGCTATATGTTGATATACAAATTTAGGAGAAACATATAACCAAAGTCTATAATCGTCGACATACATTTCTCAATTAGATTGCGAGAAAACATTCTAATGATTCAGGTCCAAATACCAAGGCCATGGCAAAGTGTGAACAACACTCGGACTGAACTCAAGCAAAGTGTGAACAACACCTGCTAGATGATTCAATGAGCCTCATATTCCCGTAACTGCCCTTTCTCAACAATGTATCCCAATACCTCCATTCTTGCAATATTCCATCACAACATATATATCCCTAGGTGTCTAAACCTAAACCAGATGATAGGAGGTGAATGAAGTCAATGAACAAACTCAATATCTTGATTTCTCTATTGCTGGAAACAAGATATGAGAAAAAATAAGTAAAGTGTCGAGATATTGAGTTTGAAGAAATTGGAGATGCAAATTCCACTAACTCGACAACAACACAAGGTGAACTTTCTTCTTAACCAAAGCGAATTTATTCTAACCTAATATACATTATCTTGACTAATTGATTAAGGGAATCAGAACACACCCACAAGTATGGCCACACTCAGAAAGCAGATAACTTCGAAATCGTGAACAAGCAAGTTAAATGTATCCTACACTATTGTACAAGGAGAAGAAGGCATACCTTTGTCTTCCATTTCCATAGCTTTCATTTTACTACGGCTCAGAATCTTTATAACAACTTTGTGTCCTGTAAGCCTATGCTCTATAATCATCACTTTTCCAAATGTGCCCCCACCTAATGTTTTGCCCAGATTGTAGCTCTTCAATGCTTCAGAACATCCACCTTCTCTGGTGTTCCCATCCGTTTTCACTATGCCAAAACAAGAGAAACAATATATGTGATTCCGTAAATAGTTCTATAGTTCAGACACAAGTTAATCGAAACTGGCGAAATTTGAGTTGCGCTAAATATACTGATCATGAATAACATGAAATACTTACAACATATCACTTCATGGATACCGGCCTTGAGTTTGAACTTAGTGGGCTGGTCATAAATGACCACTATGGGACATGACTGGCTAGGGAAAGTGTGGTTCAATTAAAGGTCAACGAAATGGGTGAAGTTTCGTTCTCAAATAGGGAGATGCAAAGCATATTCGCTCGCTAAAGTATGGTTCAGTGAGATGATCGGCAACCAAAAGTAATATCTTATACGGATCGAATAGGATCATAATATATTACCATAAAATGCTTGCATGTGCAGGATGAATGACTATAATCCTTTCTGATATGCAATGTATCATGTCTAACAAAGATGGTTGGGATAACAACCACTAATAATGCTCCTCGTACTTTGGATGCCCAACCATTAAGACACACATGACACCAACTAGAATCCTAGCTAGCGGGTTAACACGCAAAGTATTCATAAAAGGTTCACTTATTAATACCATGACTAGGCATATATATGCGGAGGGCAGTCGTGGCCGATTCGCCCTTGGTTTGTTCGGTCCGCTCAACAAACACAAGTCATGGCTGCAACTGGCCCGGCACAGGCTTACCGGGCTTAACACCGCCAGTGAACTGCTGATGTCACTTTCCAACAAAGCGTGTTAACGCCCGGCAAGCTCCAGGCGTGGGGTGGGAACAAGAGCCACGAAGTCAAGTAAAAGACTCGGTCAGACAAAGCGTTCCCCTCTTTTCATTAAAAACATCCTAGTTTAGTACAAGTCCATAGAGGATGAAAAACATGATAGAGAGGATTACAAGTTTTAAATGCAGCTAAGGCCGAAGGCTTACAAGTTAAAAAGATAAGATGCGTAATCCTTTTCACTCCCTTTTTGGAGAGTCAAGGAGGACCAGCAAAGCTTGCCGGGAAGGCGAAGACCTAGGAGGAAATTTCAGGCGCGAAGACACCAAAGAACTTCCCGGGGCGGCGGGAAGCTTGGCGGGCAGGCCTTGGGAGGCAGAGCTTGAAGGCAGGTGGTGGGGCGTCGGCAGCGAGGCTCCTCGCCTCGACCTCCCGACTTGGCCCAGCCTTGCCACCACCCCTCTTCCTCTTCCGCAGCCTCTCATGGCCGCCCAAGGAGGCGGCCCGGGGGAGTTGAGCCAGTGGATGATGGAAGACCCAGCAGTGGCCTTGAGGCAGCATCCGGCCTGGTGGACCCGCCATCCTAAAGCCATCGCCGTCGCTCCTCCTCGTCACTCTCGCTCGAGGAGGGACCTTCGCTATCGGAGCTGTCACACAGCATCTCGCCGGTCCGGAATCCCGAAGACCTTGTGTGCCCTCCATCAACAGAAATGGAGGTAAACCCCTTGTCAAGCTGTGGATCTTGGTGACGTCTTCCACCCTCGTTCGAGTACATCACGCGGGGGCTGGGGACCACGACCTCTCACTCGAGTGCCGCTGATCCCCAGCCCCTCATCATAACTCCATCACCTCGGCGGATCCGGTTATGGCTCATGAGCAGGGGCCGTGGCGGAGGCGGCGGGCGCTCGAGCAGCAGTGACTCCGGGATCAAGTCTCGGTATGGACCGCCTCGAGGAAAGACCCACTTGGGAGGCGGGAGGCCGCGTCGCCCACGACCGCCTCTCACCGACCCGCCTCGACCACGCCCTCGGCCTCGCCAGCCCTACCTCGCCCCTCCCTCTCTCCCCTCGTGGCGGCTCCGCCTGCAGGTGCGGAAGATGGGAGAAGTCACTTGCTGGAGGCGACCCTCGCTGCCACCGTTGAAGAACTAGGATTTCCTCCTTCCATGGCGAAAGAAGAGCGGAAGCTGACGAAGGAGAAGAGGAAGTGTGAGACCATTGTGCCCTTACCGCCTTTTAAAGGCGGGGTGGGACTCAACGCCTACCGGCCAATCGGGAAGCGAGGAGGGCAGAGAGTGGGGCCGACTCGCCATCTCCTTGCGTGTGGCTCGGTCTCCCACCTCCATGCCCACCCCCATGCATGAGGCAGCGTGGCGGCGGGCGGGCGGCGGGTGAAGTGACCTCGCCTACACCGATCGAGGCGGATGCCTAAAAGACGCGCGCGCCCGTATCCACGGCGCCGTAATCGGCGTGCCATTCACGGTGGGATCGGCGGATCTGGAAGTGGATTGCGCCCGCGGGCAGCGTGTGCCCGTGCACTGTTTTAGGCTTTGGCCCAACAGCGCTCGGCTTACCGTGTGGCCAGGCCGGGGAGGGCTCCTCTCGGTGTACTAAGGTAGGGGTACCTCGGTACCCCAACATGCTGCAGGCGATTCTGACTTCCGGCGGGGTTTACCGCGTGCTCGCCGAAGACCTTCTGCTCCATGTCAAGCCATTCAAAGGCGAAGCTAAGGCAGAAGATCGAGACCCGGCAGCGGAGCTTCTACCCGTTCGAGCTCAAGGTTACATCACTCCGCAAAGGCCACAGGCAAGAGGGCTTCGCCGGAAGACTAAATTATCATCAGAACCGCCTCGCTATATATCGGCGGTCCAGGCGACAAATTCTGAAACCCGGCAAGCTCCGGGCCGGCAAATCAAGACCCGGCAAGGTGCTTGCGGGAGGATTCGCTGTGTGCCGCGCTCGACTCATCGACCCGCGTGCATGCAGGGCCTTTCGAGGGGCGTGGCGGATAACTGTGCAACTGGGGACACGGTGGCACTTCCGCAGTGGTGGATCCATCGCCCGGTGTGCGGAACCTGAAAGGGGGAGCTTTTGAGATTGACGGCAGCGGGCATTAAATGCCCTTGTCCCCCAACATCAAAGTAGTGGCGACCACTTTGTTCACTGCTGTGGCTTCCTGTTCCTTTTATTCAACTACCACCTCTTTTACATTTTACCCCTTTCTCCTCGTTGACACCTGTGGTGACCCTTGCACTATAAAGGAGGCCCATGCACAGCGTGGAAGGGGTTGGTTGATTGAAACCTTTGCAACTCTCACGCTCGGTGTAGCTGCTCTTGTAGCTCTTCAAGCTCGAGCTCAATACAAACCAAAGCGGAGTAGGGTTTCTGCGTCCATCGGCCCGAACCTGGGTAAAGCTGCCAGCGTGCTTCGATCGCTCTCATGCTCCCTCCGCCCGTACCCCGCCTGGACAAGGGCTCGGTCCCATAGGTGTTAAGTGGCGGGCGTCTCCCGACATCTTTAGCGCGCCCGGTAGGCGTCGAGGTTGTCGCGGACCTGATCCGGCGTTCCGCGAGCGCGTTCTTCATCAACCTCTCGGTTTCATCGACAACCATCAACAATTCGCCGCCATGGCCCGAAGGAAGGCCGGAGGTTGCGAACCCGTCATGTCTCATCCGCCCGCCACGGAGCCAGCGGTGGGCGGAGAAACGCCCGTCGGAAGGTGAGTGCTTGGCGAGACACCATGGCACCACGAATCCGAGACAAAGCGGATGACCGGCGCCTCGGTCTCCGTGGACACGCCGCGTCCATCGGCACCGACAACCCAGCAGCGCCATACCACGGGAGGTGGTATCCATCTTTAGAACAACCTACGGAGGCTCGCGGGATGCTCCGGACAACCGTCCGTGCGAAGCCAGCGAAGGCGCGGGGCAGGACCTGCTCCTCCTAACACATTGAGTCCGAGCATATCCGCTCCTCGCCCTTCGCCCGCTCCCTCCACTCCGGAGAAGCGCTCGCAAGAACGCTGCTCTCGACTTCCTCCGGTAGCGGACAAGGCCGGCAGAGGCTACCATCGAGCCTGATCGCCGCAACAACTCTTCACAGGCCGCGACCTCGCGGCGCGGCAAGCTGAAAGCGAAGGCCCGGGCGACAAGACGCCGGGGTGCAACCGTGCACTCCCGCGAAGCAAAAGAGCGCGCCCAGCTGAGCAGCGCCGGCGGCTCCACGGCATCGTCCGGATCAGCGGGCTCGTCGGGATCAACGCCAGGTCTCGACGACGGCGACAAGAAGAATCATGCGCCCGACAAAGATATGGAAGCAGCTGCTGGTGACGCGAACTGCACCTGCTGAAGCTCCCGAAGAAGAAAGGCCAAGTCCGGCAAGGACAGCTCTGTGCTCGTTCCGGCAAGCATCTCCCGGGCGCTGCGCTGCCGTCGAACGGCGCCATCGATTTCCACGGCAAGTGCGAGAAACAAGCAGACCAGCCAAAGATCAAGCATGGCAGGGCGGCAGCTCTGGGTACTCCTCCGGTCTCCGGGCCCGTCGAGGCCGCCATCGAGCTCCGCCGACGGTCCTGACCAATAGGGCAAAGAAAATTGCCAAGCTCGAACTTTTGAGTTGTACGAGAATCCATATATGGCGACACGCGAAGGGTCGAATCGTGGTTGGGTTCGCCGTCGATTCGTCTTGAGTCCTTCGACGATAAAAGCGCGCGCAACCAGCCCGACAAGTTCTTCCGCCGGGGCTGCGCTGGCCGGGCGCTGATGCCTGCGCTCAGCGGTAGCATTCTTGTTGGTGGGCTCCCGAAGCGTGGGGCGAGAACATACAAGGGATAAGGATCGGGAGGGAGGCCTCGGCGGATTGTTGGAAATAGAAAAGCTAAGTCGTCCAGAGCTTTTTATGCGAGAATCCTTAGTTCCATGCTTTTTATATTATGTTCCTCGTCGTTAGTCCTTTATGCATAATACTGTCTTGTGGAGGAACCTACCCGTGGATAAGCACCTTTATCTTGTTTTCGAACCGCTCAGCGATTTAAGTGAGCTGCGACAAGTGTCCGCCCTGTGTTTATTTCGAGTCCGCTCAACAAGCTAAGTGCGTTGCGACTAGCTTGGTTGCTTGCCGTAAGACCTTGGCGGCGGGCTGCTTGAGTTCAGCACTCGGCGCTTCACAGGGCCCCTTCCGGCAAGTTCCCTAAGCGGGGTAAAAGCGCACAAAGGCGTAGCAAGCCCTGCGTAAAGATGCCCGTGAGAAACTTGTCGCGGAGGAACCTACCGTGGATAGCCGCATTATCTTGTTTTTAGGCACGCTCAGCGATTAAGTGAGCTGCGACAAGTGTCGCGCCCTTGTTTAGTTTAGTCCGCTCAGCAAGCTAAGTGCGTTGCGACTAGCAGCAACAAGGTTGCTGCCGGTGAACCTTGGCCAGCCCGGCTGCTTGAGTTCGACACACGGCCTTTCGGACAAGGCCTTGCCAAGTTTCCCTAGAGCGTGAAGTATAAACATCTGAAGGCAAGGCCGCGACATCATATTGCAAAAGTCGCAGGGAAGGATTTATATACATATGTAAATAATGAAAGCTATTGCAGACCTATCTCATTGTTTTCATGGCTGAAATTACAGCAACAAGGAGAAACGAAGCACACCGCACTGGATTTTGGCGAACCCGAGTTGCGAAATTATAATTCCTTCGGCGGGATAATAGCACGAAAAACTGCGAATCGGATAAGTTTTCATCCCTCGTCATCATCCTCTGGACCGGAAAGGGAACGCTCCTTGAACGGCGTGTCTTGTAAAACCCGTGCGGAGGAGGAATTCGTGGCGATTGCGCCTGGTTTGTTTCGAGTCCGCTCAACAAACACAATCGCTGCAACTGGCCAACAAGGTTGCTTGCGGGAGCTTACACCATGGTGATTCCTTGATGTCCCTTTCGACAAGCGTGTTCGCGCGGCAAGCTCCAAGGCGTGGGGTGAGGGCTACACTGAGCAGTCAAGTAAACTGGTCCGACAAGCGTTCCCCTCTTTTCATTAAAAACATCCTAGTTTAGTACAAGTCCATGAGGATGAAAAACATGATAGAGAGGATTACAAGTTTTAAATGCAGCTAAGGCCGAAGGCTTACAAGTTAAAAAGATAAGATGCCGTAATCCTTTTCCTGCCCTCTTTTGAGGAGGAGGTAGGTCAAGGAGGACCCGGCAAGAAAGCTTGCCGAAGGGCAAGGGGCCCTAGGAGAGCTACAGGCGCGGAAGACAGAAGAACTTCCGGGGCGGCCAGGAGCTTGGCGGAGGCAGGCGCGGGGCGAGCTTGAGGCGAGGTGGTGAGACGTCGGCCTGCGTGAGGCTCCTCGCCTCGTACTCGACAGCGGCCTTGCCGCCACCCCTCTTCCTCTTCCGCAGCCTCCTCGCCCGCCCAAGAGGCGGCCCGGGGAGTTGAAGGCCGACCGGATGATGGGGTCGCCGGTGGTGGCGAGCAGCATCCGGCGCCTAGTAAAGTGGACGGTTGCAAGACACTGGGCGTAGAGCCCATTTTATTTCAACGTGGTAATATGGCGCAAGCCCTTGCCTTGAGAATCATTACTTCTGAAGATCATTCCTGGTACTTGCGCTTCTGATTCCGATAGAGTAAACTGATTAAAACTCATATCCTAGAGAACCATCCATTCATAAAGTTAATAGTGCTTAAACCTTTAGTGCATTAAATAGGTCACAGATGATGCAAATGTGGACTAACCATTTATTGTTGATAGTCAGCCCCAAATATCACGTAGTATCCGAACCGATTGTCCAAGAGCAATTAATATACAGCAGTTTCACGAAACATATAGTATAAAGTCATTTGTGAAAACGAAAAATGAACCATGATTATTTTTGAATATACCTCATTTTCAGCCTATTGCACAATGATTCACACACATGATCTTTATCATATCCCAGATTGGCAACATCTTGAAGTGTATCTTCGTCAATCTTCGAAATGAACATCTAGCAAATCAACATATCATTGCCATAGAAAGCACTTTTGAATGCTCGATAATAAACTCTTTTTTGATAAATAAAGACTAGCATTGCATGGAGACTTGACTTGATACCTTTACGAAACCGAGGGGCACAACTATGGCCATTGATTTCTATTATATTTTCTTTGCAAATATTACATTTATATTATACCCATAAGGAGAGCATTTCACGACAAAAGTATTGTACTTAATTTTCCTATCATCCATCCAAAATCGATAAAGGCTAAAAAGTTTCTTGTGCGAGATATGATAGTCGCTGAAATGTGCAATAGATGGGGTTACCATTTTGGCTTGCTGTGCTGTGTTTGGTGGAGCCACGTGGCGAGGAAGGTGATTCGAAACCATGGGTGGTCTCGAATTTCATGGATTGTGATTCTCTTCATGGGATCAACAATAAACATTCGTGGGATCAAATCCATTGCAAGATCGGATAAATCATTTGGAAGGATATAGACCTCCTGGAACAACAAATAAGAGTTAAAATCTCTTGAAAAAATGAATTCTAAAGTCCAACTAATCTACATGAATTTGTTGATTTCGGAAAAAAAAGTAAACACTTGTCAGATCAAACTTAATCTACAAATGTTACATCACCTTTATCTTATTGAACAGTTTGGGAATGTTGTCACAATCGAATGGAACATCACTACAAAGAAGAGCTAAAATATCACCCCTCCAGGACATCAACCTCGGTCCAGTACAATTCACAGGATAACCTATAGAAACACTCATTAAAGCTATTAACCTAGGCGATGTCGTGGAAGAAGCATGAGGATTAAATGAGGAACATTTACAGGTATTAGGTGGAGATTTCAAGTACCATAAAGAATGCGAGGAAATTAGTGGAATGTTAAACATATTTCTCCCTCAAACCCACATACTCAAAGATCTGGACCATCGTTCAAAGATTTGCAGCACATTCTGAGATAACTGGCAGATTCATTTATTAACTATAAAGGTGTCACACATGCTCCACTCTCGTGCAAAAAATGCGCTGAAAGAGTGAAGGTACCAACAAAATCACTCTACTCGACAATCAAAGCAGGGGAAGTATGACAAGAATACATCATGATTTGGCTTCTACGCAAGCAAGGATATCAAGACCACTGAATCACTAACTGCATGTCAACTTCATGTTGTGAGAGACCTAATGGGATGTATAAACCCAATTGATGGGCAACCTCCACAAACCCAGGTCATAGTGCACACAATGACTCGGACATCGGAATACCTAACTCACTTGATTGGAAAATCGCGAGCAGTCATCATGCAAACTATATTTCAATCAGCTATATGTTGATATACAAATTTAGGAGAAACATATAACCAAAAGTCTACAATACGACATACATTTCTCAATTAGATTGCAGAAAACATTCTAATGATTCAGATCCAAATACCAAGGCCATGGCAAAATGAAAAACACTCGGATGAACTCAAGCAAAGTGTGAACAACACCTGCTAGATGATTCAATGAGCCTCATATTCCCATAACTGCCCTTTCTCAACAATGTAGCCCAATACCTCCATTCTTGCAATATTCCGTCACAACATATATCCCTAGGTGTCTAAACCTAAACCGGATGATAGGAGCGTGAATGAAGTCAATGAACAAACTCAATATCTTGATTTCTCTATTTCTTTGGAAACAAGATATGAGAAAAATAAGTAAAGTGTCGATATTGAGTTTAAAAAAATTGGAGATGCAAATTCTACTAACTCGACAACAACACAAGGTGAACTTTCTTCTTAACCAAAGCGAATGTATTCGACCTAATATACATTATCTTGACTAATTGATTAAGCGGAATCAGGAACACACCCACAAGTATGGCCACTCACGAAAATAGATAACTCAAAATATTGAACTAGCAAGTTAAATGTATCCTACACTATTGTACAAGGAGAAGGAGGCATACCTTTGTCTTCCATTTCCATAGCTTTCATTTTACTCGGTTCAGAATCTTTATAACAACTTTGTGTCCTGTAAGCTTATGCTCTACAATCATCACTTTTCCAAATGTGCCCCCACCTAATGTTTTGCCCAGTTGTAGCTCTTCAATGCTTGAACATCCACCTCCTCTGGTGTTCCCATCCTTTTCACTTTGCCAAAACAAGAGAAACAATATATGTGATTCCGTAAATAGTTCTATAGTTCAGACACAAGTTAATGAAACTGAAATTTGAGTTCGCTGAATATCTGATCATGAATAACATGAAATACTTACAACATATCACTTCATGGATACCGGCCTTGAGTTTGAACTTAGTGCTGGTCATAAATGACCACTATGGGACATGACAGGCCAGGGAAAGTGTGGTTCAATTAAAGGTCAATGAAATGGGTGAAGTTCCGTTCTCAAATAGGGAGATGCAAAGCATATTCGCTCGCTAAAGTATGGTTCAGTGAGATGATCGGCAACAAAAAGTAATATCTTATGCGGATCGGATAGGATCATAATATATTACCATAAAAATGCTTGCATGAGCAGCTTGAATGACTATAAAACTTTCTGATATGCAATGTGTCATGTCTAACAAAGATGGTTGGGATAACAACCACTAATAATGCTCCCTCATACTTGGATGCCCAACCATGGTGCGACACACATGACACAAACTAGAATCCTAGCTAGCGGGTTAACACATAAAGTATTAATAAGCGGTTCACTTATTAATACCATGACTAGGCATATATATATGTGTGTGGTAAACATGGAAGAGACATATAAGCTTGTAGTCATGCAACAATGAATGAACTAACACATGAATTTGCTACTAGTACTACTCAATAAATATTCACACAAGAATTACGTATGGAAGTATCATCATCGAATCAGAATCCTCGATGTCAATAGCATCTTTTGCTGAAAGGGTTCCCCCCTTTGTATTACAAGAAACCAACACCGATCACATAGCAATTGCTGGTGCGAGTAGCACAATAGGCCCAAAAGAAAAGGAAGAACAAAGAAGATGAAACAAATGACATCAATGGAAATTGACAAAGCACATAAGACCTACCACTGGCCCTTGAACCGACCCACCATACCAAGGCTCCGATTACGCGCGTACCAAGCAGCACCTCAAGAAGGTATGCCTTGACGTATTACATGGGCGTGTCCTAGGGTTTCCCGGCGCGTGGGAGGGTGTGGGAATGGATACCTCGACACCCTCCGGGAAGGGATGGCGGCACCAGCAGTCACCACATCGGAGCAGAAGAGCCAGCCGAGGATTTCGCACCTCCGGACCCCCAACAGCAGGCGAACCAACCAGCCACCTCGTTTGCTAAGTGCGCTTTGTGAAGTGCCGTCCGCTCGCTCACATTAAGAAAAGATATGGCATATTATTAGGAATGAACATAAGTCAGGTTGCATGGACAAGGAACTAGAGCCAAAAAAGTATACGGAGGTCAAGTCCTTCCATGTGTCCCAAACACAAGTTGTGTATATCGGTGTTACATTGACATGTCAACTTTAAAAACATCATAGTGTACACACTATAGGAGTTTATGGTGGAAGCGGGAAGGATCCAAAGGTTGCATCACAAGGACAAGGAGGAAGAAAGTAATTGCTAGTTATATTGCAAAGATATAGTTGCTATTTTATATGTGGAGATTTGGAAATTTTATTGATCTATTATCTAAATGATGTGGTTGGTAGTTTGAGAAGGCAATAAACTATTACTATATCTGTTCTCGTTATATTTTTTCATTTAAACAATAAAGCTGTTTGAGGAAAGTATTGTTTTATGAAAAGTGTAGTTCCCATTAACTTTAGTAACTTCAGAATGTCCACCTCCTCTGGTGTTCCCGTCCATTTTCACTATGCACAAACAAGAGATATAATATATGTGATTCAGTAAACAGTTTTATAGTTGAGCGACAAGTTGATGTTGGCGAAACCGACTTCTTATTGAGTATACTGATCATGAGTGACACGAAATATTTACAGCATGTCACTTCTTAGAGACCGGTATTGAGTGTAAAATGAGTGGGATGGCCATAAATGACTGGCTAGGGAAAGAGTGTTTCAATTAAAGGTCAACGAAATGGGTGAAGTTTCCTTCTCAACTAGGAAGAGGCAAAGTATATTCGGTCACTGAAGTATGGTTCAGTGGGTAACCAACAAGTACTATCTTGTACGGATCGAGTAGGATCATAATATATTACCATAATCATACTTGCACATAACACGAATGACTATAGTCATTTCCCCATATCAATGTATCATGTACGTAAGGATGGTCGAGATAGCAACCACGATAATGCTCCTCGTAATTTGGATGCCGGCTTTGATGCGAAGACATAGAGGACATGTACTAGCCAAGGCTAAATTTGTCCCAAAAGAATCCTAGCGAGGCCCAAATCAGGCTGCAAAGCCCGTCGGCCATTGCGGCGAGCGACCAGGCGCCACCATCATCCACCATGTCGCGCTCCTTTGTTGGCCCACCAGATGGGCTTGAAGGCCCACATCTGAGCCGAGCAGACCCACGGCGTGCATCCCCAGTTAGATCGCCCACCACAAAGAGCCCCTGTGCCGCCTAGGAGCACCCACGGCACCCCACCACCCCGCACCAGTGACTGAGGCTGGAATGGCGGTGGCCATCGGGCGAGCCGTCTTGGGCCTGACCACGTGTGGCTAGGAGGAGGGAGGGCGGGGGCGTGACAAGGAGGCGTCGGGGGAGGCGGCATTCTTGGCCAGGGATGCAGTCTGGCCGAGATTCAAGATAGTCTTGTAGGATGTTTTCTACCATATATAGAGTAAATTTGGAGAAAGTGACATCGATCAGCCGACCTATCAATTAATAATAACCCAACTAGTTAAGCGATCGATCGGTAATGAAGAGTTTCTTCGAAGCATGATGAGGTGAATGTTGTTCCGGGGACCTGCGGGAAAGATCCCCATTGGAGGAAGAAGCAAGAAGGGCACTTAAATCCCCAACCATAAGCAAAGAAGCACACAAACTGGAGTAATAAATTCCCCACTCGATCAAAAACTAGGAGCACACTCTCTACGGGCCATGCAAGCAACGGCAGCCAGCAGAATCACTATACTCCGGCGAGAATTGCAGCAAAGATGAGTGGCGATGATATGTCTCAACATATCTATAATTTTCGGTTGTTCCATGTTTTTATATTATCATTCTTGGATGTTTTACAATCATTTTATTGCAACTTTATATCATTTTTAGGAGTAACCTATTGAGATAGTGCCGATTGTCGGTTGCTAGTTTTTTTTTTTACATCGAGAAAATCATTACCAAGCGGTTCAAACACGGCGAAACTTTTTGGAGAATTTTTTGGACCAGAAGGAACAACATGGGCCAAGAAATACCGAGTGCCCAAGGGGCAAAACCCACTGGCGTGCTGTGAGCCTAGGTGGACCACAGTGGGTTGTGCCCTCCCGGTGGCCTCCTGCAGCGCCTCTTCGCACGATAAATAACCAAATATTCCAAAAACCTAGAAGTCGACAAAACACAATTACGCCGCAAGTTCCGAACCACGAGATCCAATCAAGACACCATCACGGAGGTTCACATCCTCATTGGTGCCTATCCGATGATGCGTGAGTAGTTCATTGTAGACCTCTGGGTCTACTAGATGCTTCCTCTCTCTCTTTTGATTCTCAACACAATAGTCTCTTGGAGATCTATTTGATGTAACTCTTTTGTGTGTTTTTTGTTGCGATCCGATGAACATTGAGTTTATGATCAGATCTATTTTATCCATGAAAGTTATTTGAGTTTTGATCTCTTATATGCATGATTATTTATAGTCCCGTATTTCTTCTTTGAATCTTTGGCCTAGTTAGGCCGACTAGATTGATTTTTCTTGCCATGGGAAGGTGCTTTGTGATGGGTTCATTAAATGCGTTGTTCTTTTTGAGTGATAGAAGGGACAGCAAGACATGTATTGATCATTGCCATTAAGGATAACAAGATTGGGTCTATTCCTACATGAATTGATCTTGTCTACATCATGTCATCATTCTTATTGCATTACTCCGTTTCTCCATGAACTTAATTTATTAGATGCATGCTGGATAGTGGTCGGTTTGTGGAGTAATAGTAGTACATGCGAGGAAGGAGCGGTCTACTAATCTTGGACGTGATGCCTATATATTGATCATTTCCGGACATCATCATCATTATTTGAGGTTCTCGGTTTCCCAACAGTAATTTGTTTACCACCGTGTGTTATTTCTTGAGAGAAGCCACTAGTGAAATCTACGGCCCCGGTCTATTCTTTGTCAATTTTGCTTTCCGATCTATTATTTACCTTTGAGATCTATTTTATTTTCTTTTATTTTCAGATCAATTATTCCAAAAACTCAACGAACATCAGTAGCTATAGAACCGTAAGGTTGGCAAGGAAGGCCGCACAAAATTCCGGAAGAGTACTTGACATCCCTGGTCTTGTAATCTGGAGAAAAATAAATTAAAGGTAGAACCAAACAGACAGTATATCTGATTACCATGCTCATGAATTGTAATTTCTAACATGAACAACATGCAACTTCAAAACATGGGAAGTTATTTCTACCAGCATGCAGCGCTAGTCGACACTAGTTGTTGGCAATAGCGGACATGCAAGACATAATAATGGTTACTTGGTAAAATTTATGAATCAAATATATTTTCTGCAGCAAAATCGTTATTTTATCTAGTGATGCCACAATAAAGCGATATTGAGTAGAAAATCCCTTTTTATTGCAAAAAATACTTTAGTAGTAGAAGGTGTTGTATTCCTGAATTTCAAACTTGATCACAGCGGTAGCCTCCTATTAACATCACCAATATTCATGATGGTAGAGTCATCCAAAAGTTGTGGTTGGCATCTAACAACATATCATGACTTGAGGAAACCGAGGGCACCACGCATTTCATGTTGTAGCCACATTCTTCTCCCAACGGACATTTAATTCCTTAAGTGCCTTTAGAAACTCAATCAATATCGCAGGTCGAGCTTGAGACTGCTGGACAAGTGGCGCATTAGCTCAACAGCTGAATGTGCAAAACAAAGCAAAGTAAAGTGGACAGTTTGCAAGACACAGGCGTAGAGCCCATTTTATTGCAACGATAATATGGCCGCAAGCCACCTTGAGAATCATTACTTCTGGAAGATCATTCACGGTACTTGCGCTTGCGATTCCGATAGAGTAAACTGATTAAAACTCATATCTTAGAGAACCATCCATTCATAAAGTTAATAGTGCTTAAACCTTTAGTGCATTAAATCGGTCACAGATGATGCAAATGTGGACTAACCATTTATTGTTGATAGTCAGCCCCCAAATATCACGTAGTAGCCGAACCGATTGTCCAAGAGCAAGTAATATGCAAGCTTTCTGAAACATATAGTATAAAGTCATTTGTGAAGCTGAAGGAATGAACCACTGATTATTTTTGAATATACCTCATTTTCAGCCTATTGCTGTGATTCACACATGATCTTTATCATATCCCAGATTGGCAACATCTTGAAGTGTATCTTCGTCAATCTTCTGAAATGAACATCTAGAAAATCAACATATCATTGCCATAAGCGGCACCTGAATGCTCGATAAACTCTTTTTGATAAATAAAGACTAGCATTGCATGGAGACTTGACTTGATACCTTTACGAAACCAGGGCACAACTATGGCCATTGATTTCTATTATATTTTCTTTGCAAATATTACATTTATATTATACCCATAAGGAGAGCATTTCACGACAAAAGTATTGTACTTAATTTTCCTATCATCCATCCAAAATCTGATAAAGGCTAAAAAGTTTTCTGTGCGAGATATGATAGTCGCTTGAAATGTGCAATAGATGGGGTTACCATTTTGGCTTGTGCTTGTTTTGGTGGAGCCACGTGGCGAAGGTGATTCTGAAACCATGGGTGGTCTCGAATTTCATGGATTGTGATTCTCTTCATGGGATCAACAATAAACATTAAATGGGATCAAATCCATTGCAAGATCAGATAAATCATTTGGAAGGATATAGAAACCTCCACGGAACAACAAATAAGGGTTAAAATCTCTTGAAAAAATGAATTCTAAAGTCCAACTAATCTACATGAATTTGTTGATTTCAGAAAAAGGTAAACACTTGTGAGATCAACTTAATCTACAAATGTTACTGTCACACCTTTATCTTATTGAACAGTTTGGGAATGTTGTCTGTCGAATGGAACATCACTACAAAGAAGAGCTAAAATATCACCCCACAACTCAGGACATCAACCTCGGGTCCAGCGTACAATTCACAGGATAACCTATGCGAAAACACTCATTAAAGCTATTAACCTGAGCGATGCGTCGGAAGAAGCATGAGGATTAAATGAGGAACATTTACAGGTATTAGGTGGAGATTTCAAGTACCATAAAGAATGCGAGAAAATTAGTGGAATGTTAAACATATTTCTCCCTCAAACCCACATACTCAAAGATCTGGACCATGCGTTCAAAAGATATGCAACACATTGCAAATAACTTAGATTCATTTATTAACTATAAAGGTGTCACACAATGCTCCACTCCTGCAAAAATGCACGCTGAAAGAGTGAAGGTACCAACAAAATCACTCTACTCGACATTCAAAGCAGGGGAGAAGTATGACAAGAATGCATCATGATTTGGCTTCTCGCAAGCGAGGATATCAAGACCCTGAATCACTAACTGCATGTCAACTTCATGTTGTGAGAGACCTAATGGGATGTATAAACCCAATTGATGGGCAACCTCCACAAACCCAGGTCATAGTGCACACAATGACTCGGACATCGGAACACCTAACTCAATTGATTGGAAAATCGCGAGCAGTCATCATGCAAACTATATTTCAATCAGCTATATGTTGATATACAAATTTAGGAGAAACATATAACCAAAGTCTATAATCGTCGACATACATTTCTCAATTAGATTGCGAGAAAACATTCTAATGATTCAGGTCCAAATACCAAGGCCATGGCAAAGTGTGAACAACACTCGGACTGAACTCAAGCAAAGTGTGAACAACACCTGCTAGATGATTCAATGAGCCTCATATTCCCGTAACTGCCCTTTCTCAACAATGTATCCCAATACCTCCATTCTTGCAATATTCCATCACAACATATATATCCCTAGGTGTCTAAACCTAAACCAGATGATAGGAGGTGAATGAAGTCAATGAACAAACTCAATATCTTGATTTCTCTATTGCTGGAAACAAGATATGAGAAAAAATAAGTAAAGTGTCGAGATATTGAGTTTGAAGAAATTGGAGATGCAAATTCCACTAACTCGACAACAACACAAGGTGAACTTTCTTCTTAACCAAAGCGAATTTATTCTAACCTAATATACATTATCTTGACTAATTGATTAAGGGAATCAGAACACACCCACAAGTATGGCCACACTCAGAAAGCAGATAACTTCGAAATCGTGAACAAGCAAGTTAAATGTATCCTACACTATTGTACAAGGAGAAGAAGGCATACCTTTGTCTTCCATTTCCATAGCTTTCATTTTACTACGGCTCAGAATCTTTATAACAACTTTGTGTCCTGTAAGCCTATGCTCTATAATCATCACTTTTCCAAATGTGCCCCCACCTAATGTTTTGCCCAGATTGTAGCTCTTCAATGCTTCAGAACATCCACCTTCTCTGGTGTTCCCATCCGTTTTCACTATGCCAAAACAAGAGAAACAATATATGTGATTCCGTAAATAGTTCTATAGTTCAGACACAAGTTAATCGAAACTGGCGAAATTTGAGTTGCGCTAAATATACTGATCATGAATAACATGAAATACTTACAACATATCACTTCATGGATACCGGCCTTGAGTTTGAACTTAGTGGGCTGGTCATAAATGACCACTATGGGACATGACTGGCTAGGGAAAGTGTGGTTCAATTAAAGGTCAACGAAATGGGTGAAGTTTCGTTCTCAAATAGGGAGATGCAAAGCATATTCGCTCGCTAAAGTATGGTTCAGTGAGATGATCGGCAACCAAAAAGTAATATCTTATACGGATCGAATAGGATCATAATATATTACCATAAAATGCTTGCATGTGCAGGATGAATGACTATAATCCTTTCTGATATGCAATGTATCATGTCTAACAAAGATGGTTGGGATAACAACCACTAATAATGCTCCTCGTACTTTGGATGCCCAACCATTAAGACACACATGACACCAACTAGAATCCTAGCTAGCGGGTTAACACGCAAAGTATTCATAAAAGGTTCACTTATTAATACCATGACTAGGCCACATTCCAGCGTAGAGAATAAAATATACACTTAGCTCAATCTGGCGGCGTATTATGCGTACGACATCACACCGCAGCCAAGCCCTCGTTTGAATCGTTTTTATTAGTCCGCCTCGCCGTTTAGCGAGCGGTTTCCTTAACACGTCTGTCGAGCGAGATCGTGTTCCCTTTTATTCGGGATCCTCATCAATACGTGCGTGGGTAACCCAACGTTCCGTCGCCGCCTCCTCTATCGAAGGAATCTCAAGCGGTCACGGAGGCGGCCCTTGGTATTTCTTCCCTTTATAAGAGGACCAAGGCCTGTCCTTGTTCTTCAATCTCGCATCGAATCTTTCCTCCGCTCCTAGTTCCAACACCCAAAGCTTGGATTGGCGCCGGATCCTAAACAATGTCGGCTCCGACCTCCGGGGCGGTGGATGCCCTCCTCCGTCACGGAGGAGGACATAATGAAGTTGCGGGAGGCCAAGTACACGCCTCGAAGTTTCGCCAGGTTGCTGCCCAGGGGCAGGCCGTGCCAACCGAGGCCCGGCGAATCGTCGTTTGCATCTCACCTCCGTCGAGGATTAGGCTTCCAGCGGATCCCTTCGTGAGAGGGCTCTGTTCTACTACGGGCTGGACTTCCACGATTTGGCTCGAGTCCATCCTCCATATCTCCGCATTCATTATTGTCTGCGAAGCCTTCCTCCGCGTCATCCCCCACTTGACTGTGGCTGAAAACATTCAAGGTGGGCGAAGATGATCGGTGGGCGTCAAGCGGATGCTGGGCGACCATAAGCAAGAAGGTCGATGCCCGTGGCTCGAAGGTTCCTTCAAGAGGAACGGGATTGTGGCAGAGGTGGTTTTACATCACTGCTCCAAGGGCAACAAGAAAAAGCCGCCCCTCCTTCCGCCGGGACCTCCATGGCCCGATGTCGTGGGTCACCAAGGCCTCAATTGGGGGCCGTTCAGGGCGTGCCCGCCTGCGAGGCGGATTCAAGACCTCAAACAAGGGAGATCGACCTGGTCAAGGTGATCAGAGTCATGCTAATCGAGGCACCTCCTACCACCGCGCTGTCCTCTCCGTCTATGGGAGTTCAATCCGGAGGGACCTCGTATTCTCCAGCATTTTATGGGTGCAACACCCCGGAGATGTACAAGCTGTTCTTGGACCCGGTGGCGTGTCCGGATTCGGCCGAGATGCGAGGTCTAAGCGCGATCGCCGGATACTCGAGTAAATAGCTCGAGCTCGGACATTCTATTTGTATGCCTTTCAAAAGACCGTCTCGACCCTTTGTTCTTTACAGGAATGGGTGGCGCGATCAAGGCTGATAAGGTGTCGGCCCCCCTCCGAGAGACCGCCTTTGGAGCCCGTGCTGGTCGAGAATGTTGGAGGTTCGCCCACGAGAGGGGGGTGGAAATAAAGGACTAATACTTCTCCCAAAGGCGTGAAGGCGAGGAACCAAGGATCCCTCCTTGGGGAAGAGGACCGCCTCCGAAGATCCGGAGGTCAAAGCCCCTAGCGTGGGAAGAAATCCTCACGGGGTCCGCGTCCGGAGAGAATCCGGACAGCGCAATCATCGCCGAAGGACCAGCCCTCAACGAGCCGTGAGTATGAAAGAGGAAGTTTAATAAGGAAGTACCTTCGTTTATGTACATGAGTAACGAAATATTTATATCGCAGTTCAGATCTGCAACCGTCTCGGATGAGTTCATCCTCGGGGACCTCCTTCCGGAGATGATGGAAGCGTCGCCTCTGTCTGCGCCGCCCGAGATGAGGCGGCGAGCCGAAGTGTAAATCCGGAGGCGTCCCGATCCGGAGGGCGGAGAGTTCGGCACCCACGAGTCGGCGGGAGGCGAAGAGTTTGCTTGAGAGGCGTCCATTTGAAGATCACCGCGCGTGTATCGTATGGTGGTCGGAAGGATTCGTCCGTGGCGGATTGCGTAATCGCCATGAGCTTCTTGGCGGGATTTGAGGTATCTTGAAAATGATGCACCTTTGTCTTCTAACAGTTTTGCATAAAAAATCGCTGTATAGATAGTAGCCCCGAGACTCGGTAGGTTGTCGAAAGCGGCGGCGTGCGAGGATCAAAATCTCAACATCTCGGGTAATGAATACGCCGTTACGTCTGGTGGCGGATAGTCGAGGCCAGCCGGACTAGTGAGTTTGCGAATTAGTCGACAACGGCGTGGCGAGATCTGACATCGCACTTGTCAACCAGCGACTTGCGATTCGCAAGGTAAATAAATTCTCCGCAGCCGCTTTATTGAGTGGGTCCAAGCCCGCCTCGATAAGTTATATGCTGTTAATCGAGATAGTGCTGCTGCTGTGGAGAGCCTTGAGCGAACTTGCTCTAGCTAAGGAGCAAGCCCAAAGGATGGCGGTTGCCGAGGCGGCGAAGAGTTGAAGGCCAAAAAGCTGCGCCTTGCCTAAGCAGGCGGAGGTGGCAATGGCCAAGAAATGAAAGGATGCTACCGACCGCAATGAGGCTCTTGAAAAGGCGCTTATCGGGCGGGAAGACTGAAGAAGGCAACCGCCGTAGCCAAGGATGCCGCTCTGCGATCACGGGCTATGAAGGAGGAGCTGCGACAAGCGGAGAAATCGTGGCTGGCAAGCCTTTTCTTATCGTCGCCGGTTTATGGATGCCAAATCGCTCAATTTGAGTGGCTGTGGAGTTCGGAGGATCCGTATATGGACTTAGGCTGCGAGTGCGGCTGATCGTTAAGCACCGGAGCGAGGGATCCTGGCGGAAGAGTTATATTGGTCTCAATTCCACAGTCCGGATTGCCCTCTTCGGCTGCGGACAGGTTGGCGAATGGGCGAACTAAATAGACTGTCCGGACTGGCCATGGTGACATCGTGGCCCATGTCGGCGAGAGAGGTCAAGCGACGAGCTACTTCAGCCTCTTGCAGCAATTCCTTGGGCGGTGCCGCATATCAAGGAGATGAAGCGGTCGGCCTGCATCGGTAGCGGATGGCCTGGCCGTGTGAAACACCGATGTCCGGAGATGGATGCCACCGCTGTTGTTGCCCGAGGTTGGATGGAAACCAGCTTCTGCCGAGCATTATTTCGAGAAAGTTATGCGTGGCGCTCGTGTGATAAATCGCGTGCTCTAAAAATGTAACGTTCAATTGAATGCAGCGTGTAGATCAATGGTTATAGTATGAATGCTTTTTATACTTGTGCCTCCAAGTAGTAAAACTTCTCTGT